>PVJO010016111.1:0-42949 GCA_004026905.1 Hystrix cristata | reverse complement strand
CCTATCTTTATTCCTTTTATTTCTTTCTCTTGCCTGATTGCTCTGGCTAATGTTTCTAGGACTATATTAAATAATAGTGGGGATAGTGGACATCCTTGTCTTGTTCCAGATTTTAGTGTGAAAGTTTCAAGTTTCTGACCATTTAGTGTGATGTTGGCCATTGGTTTGTCATAGATGGCTTTTTATCAGATTTAGATATAGACCGTCTATTCCTAATTTCTGTAAAGTTTTTATCATGAATGGGTGTTGGATTTTATCAGATGCTTTTTCTGCATCTATCGAGATGATCATGTGACTTTTGTCTTTTATTCTGTTGATAGGGTGTATTACATGTATTGATTTGCGTATGTTGAACCATCCCTGCATGCCTGGGATGAATGCTACTTGGTCATAGTGTATAATCTTCTTGATAATCCGCTGCATTCTGTTTGCTAGTATGTTACTGAAAATTTTACATGTATGTTCATTAAGGACATTGGTCTGTGGTTCTCTTTTTTGGTGGGATCTTTTTCTGGTTTTAGTATCAGGGTAATACTTGCTTTCAGGGATGATTTTGGAAGTACTGCTTCGTTTTCAATTTCATAAAGAGTTTGAGGAATAGTAGTATTAGATCATCTGTGAATTTCTTGTAGAATTCAGCTGTGAAACCATCAGGACCTGGACTTTTCTTTGTTAATAGGTTTTTAATTACCTCTGCAATTTCAATGGTTGATATTTAAATCTTTTATTAAAGGCCCTGTTTTAAGAAATTGTCCTGTCTTCCTTTTTACAATTTTTCCCTGAGTGGGAAGAAACAGTTTTTATCCTGAGGGAGGGTGTGAAAGGGGTGAAACTCCCACCTTCTTGGGGTAGTCACCTGGTCATGCTGGGAGGAGCCAGGCTGTACTTGAGAAGGGGACCTTGTTTTCCCCACTGAACTGAAGAGCAGGGCCTGCTTCAGGGTGTGGCCATTGGATTATTTGAAGCCTTTCATTTTGAGGCAGGGACTTTGATAGGTGGATAAAAACCTTGTGGTGTTTGCCTTTGAGCTTGGCACACACTTAGAATCTCGCAGTATTTGTTTGTGTCGTTAGGTTAAACTGATTTCTTCCTTTTTTGTGAAGAGTCGAGGATTGTCATTCTGCTGTCAGTGTGTCAAAAAGTCATTGTTAATGTATTAGGTTAAGTGTTTTATAATTTATGTACATAACCCAAATATTTCAGCATCACATACAACATTGCTTAATGTTCAAGCATTAAATTGTACAGTTTTGATGAATGAGTACAAAACACCAGACAAACCACTATAATTGAAAACAAACAAACAAAAAAACCAAACCCCAGCCAGCTGTGTTGGAAAGGTGAACTTAGTGAAGGAAGGCTCTTGGGAGAGAGGTGACACAGATCTGTAAGGGGAGTGAAGTTGTTTCTTTCCCTTACTGAGGCATCCTTGGGCTCTAGAACAGCCTTGTAAGTAGTTAGCATTGAGTTATTCTTCACGCTGAATGGAAGGCAAATGGATAAGTTGTTGTTTCTGGATTAGGTTTTATCATCTCCCATGTATGAATACATTTTGTTCCCACTGACTTACGCATGTCACAGTGCTATTTAGTGTACTTTATGTTCTAGCTGAGAGTGTGCCCCACCCTGTGCCCCCCACTATGAGCTAGTTTGGAGTTAATAATGCTAGTGGAGGAATAAGCTTTCTGGAAATATTTAACAGAGAGGTTTTTTTTTATTGACTTCTAAAGTGAGCGATGAGCAGATTTTAACTAATTTTCTGTTATGGGCTCTAAGTTACTTATCCCCTAACCATCGAAAAATGCACACGAATGGGAGAGAGAATAGAAGATTGTCATGTGACATATTCCAGTGAGAAACTGGGTTCGAAATAAGTTAGAAAGTATATTTGAGAATTGAGTTCATGGTTGACTTTTTAGAAGTATAAAAACAAAATGAAAGAATAAACTTACATTTAAAAGATTGATCACTTAATTTACAAATCAGGAAAAGAGAAGCATTTCAGAAGTAGTAAATCATTTTAAAATGCAAAACTGAGTTGACTACTTATCTAAAATCTTTTTGGAGAACAGTATTTTGCATATTTCATGATTATTGTTACATCAACAGTTGCTTTGTTTTTGCCATGTTATGCAGGCGAGTGAGTGAAAGAGGTCAGTGTATTATGCACTGGCAGCAGCTGGCTGATAGCATTGAATACTTACGTAATTAAATATATGTGTTGGCTGTTCTCCTAACAACTCTGTAGGTGGAGGCTCCAGAAAGCATGCAGAAACTTGCTGTAGCAGGATTAAAGAAGAAATCAGCATGATCTAAGCCAGTTCTTTCAGCCAAGAGTGATTTCCTATTGTTTTGGTTTGAAAGACATCCTACTTATTCTTGGTGTGTGTGTTTATACAACAGCAGAGAAAAAAAGACTTACAATTTTTTTCTCCCTTTATTGTATGCTGTATAATAAACATAATTTTTCTTAATTTTTTTATTTGCTCAGTAGTATTGTGGAATAACTGATAATGAATCAATGAAAAGCATTTCCTTTAGAACTATAGCACATCCTACAAAAGTACTAGATATTAGTTGTTTTTGTTCTTTACTTATGGCTGCTTTTAGATTCAGGTGTCCCCTGGGCCACACGAATGAGATTGCTTAGATTTTAGAGTATACCAAGGCATGGTTTTCTGTGATCCTGGAAAATTGGATAGGGTGGCAGTGAGGAAGTAAAGTCTGTAGGTGATATTTAACTCTGCTTTTAACTGATAAATACTGTACAGTATTCTTAGGAAATAGCTGTGGATGCAAATCCTCCTCAGAGTATATTTACCTTTTCAACTGTTCTTATGACTATGCTGAGGCCAGTCCCCACTGTATCTCAGAAGACAGGGTGTGCAGACACACTCCAGGACAGTCCTGTGTGGCTTCCCACATAAATAACTGTACTTGATGATCTGTCTGTCTGTATTCCTTTTCACAGCTCCTTCAGAGCAGCTGCTGTGTCTTTTATCTGTGTCCCAGTACCTACCAGTAGACAGCAGTGACAGTGGGACAAATGAGTGGCCCAGCTCCCACGCTTGGTTTCTCCATTCATTCATCTTCCTGATCCCTCCACCCTCTGCCTCTGTCAGAACGCAGGTCTTCCTCTCTGGATTTCCATAGAACCTTTTTTTGTATCTTTCGTATTAGTTTGTATTACTTTGAATTGTAGTTCAGCTGCATGTCATAGAAAACTCAAGAAGTAGAGGATTAAATAAGATAGGGGATTTATTTTTCTGATATAATACAAAGTTCACAGTAAGTTGCTGGCATTGTTTACCGGTTCTGGGTTGTTTGGGCTGAGGTCTTTGTAGTTTTACTAGCCTTTCCTTCATTGTGTCAAATTGTTGTTGCTTTCCAACCATCACATGTGCTTGCCGAAAGGAGGAAGTAACAAAGGGGGCATGACAGCTGAGACTGTTCTTCATTTGCAGGAGCCCGATAGGAAGTCTCACTCAAAGCCTTGTTCATGCATCCCACTGTCCAGCACCCCATCCGAGGACTCCCTCTGTTGTAAGAGAGGCTGGTGTTCATGTATTCTGGACTGGGCACATTGTTACTCCCAAATACAAGTGGGCTTCTGTTTGTAGAGAAGAGAAGAAGAATGTTCACTGAGGCCAACCCCAAGTCTCTATTAGAGGGTGTAGGCTTTGGGGTAGGTGTTTTGTCATTGAACTGGACCAGTATAAGGAGGAGGCACTGAAAACACTTGTGAACAAACCACCCTTCTTTCTGTGTTACCTTTATTCAGAACATTTAAGAAATAACACTGAGAAACACTTCCTTTTTTTTTTTTTTTAAATCCCAAGTGGTCTTTGAAGAAGTAATAACAGAATGAACTATGTTTGTGGACAGAGAAGTTCATGGCTCAGATATTGCACACATACACTCTTTAAGAAAAAGTTGGGACTTGCTTTATTTTTATTGTTTTTGGCAGTACTGAGGATTGAGCCCCAGGCCTTCTCACTGAGCTACATTCCTAGACCTTTTAAATTATTTTGTTGAATTTTGAGACAGGGTCTCCCTAAGTCTGCTGAGTTGCCCAGCCTGGGCTCAGGCTTTGATTCTCCTGCTTCACCCTGCCAGAGTACAGGTTTGCACCACCGTGCTGAGCATGTTTTCTGCTTTTCAGAGGTATAAAGACCATATCCAAAATGGAATCAATAAGGAAAGTGTATATTTTTCATTGTTTCTGACTCAGCTCTGTCATACAGTAATTACGATCTGAGTTTTGAAACTATAAATTTCAAAAGAATTTAGACGAGAAACGAGCATAGAGTTTGTAATGATTATCATGGAGTGTCTTGACCAATTAGACAAAAGATCCAGTAAGAGTTAAGTTCTTTTTGTAATTAAATGTTAGAAAATAGCACTTTATAAATTCTAGAAAGTTTAAGTTATCGCTGAGAACAGGACTTCCTTTTACTAAGATAGAATTGTAATGTTTTAGGTTTAACTTGAAGAAAATGCAGAATTAGGTGAAAATCTAACCAGTGGAGAGGGATTACTCTAGATTTTCTGTAGGTTGGTCCATTGGATGCCATTATGAGGAAGTTTAGGATATCAAATTCTCACCCCTCAAAAAAAAATTCTCGTCCAGGTTTGCTTAGGTCTTTTTGTACATTCCTACAGCAATGGAGATACTATCTGTAGTACCGAATCATTGTCATAAACTACCCATGGCATGATTATATTCTGATCGTGTGTAGTATTTCTGATTTCTGATACTTCGGTATTTTTCTTTGTCTTGTGCATATATGTGTGTGTTCTCTCTGCCTTTTTGAAAGTATTAAACTAACAGATTCACCTGATTGAAACTGTTTTGAGAAAAATACAAATTAAAGTGGATGTCAAGGATCTCTTTAACAATATGTTTTAAAAGTCAACAGCTCATCCTTTGTGCCAACAAGTGATGTGCTTTCAAGCTCACAGATTTCTTTTCTATTATAGAACGGATCAGATAGACAAGTTTATGGCAAAACTAGAAAGTTTAATTTTGTGCTTTCCTTAAATACCTGTCAGTATTTTATGATACTTAATGTAGGAAAACTGTGTTTTTCTTTAAATGAGAAAATGTTGTGAGTCAATGTATTTTATAATATTTTGGTCATCCATGTTTAAAACATTGCCTCATTGTTGTGATGTTTTTACCATTTTGAGAAATAACAAAGAATTTGGTGTCATTAAAGAAACAAATTTAAATTTAAAAATGTAAATGGTAATAAAAAATGAAACTTGAATTAGTAGGTGTTCCATTGAGCAAATTCTAAGAAACTTTACAAATTTCTTTCTTTTTTTCTAGGCTATAAGCTTTCTCTGTCTCTCTGTCTCTCTCTCTTTTTCTCTTTCTTTCTTTCTCTCAAGTATAATAAACAAATTCCTTTTATAAACAAAATTTTAACTGAAAAGCCACAGTAGGTGGTAAAGAAGGAAGATATTACTTGGTAAAATCCTTTGACATCTGCAGTGGCTTTATAGGACATTAAAAGCACTCTAGGGTTTTGTATCTTTACCTGCCTTCCATTTCTTAGTATCTTCTTATGAAATTACCAACTGCGAATGTAGCTTTTTCTTTTCTTCTTTTTTTTTTTTTGTCATTTCAGATAATTGTATAGAGAGAATTTTGGAATAACTCGACTTGGTAATTGGTAATAGGTGGCTTGAGTGACAGGCAGTATTTTTAGCACATTTAAAAATGAGGGTAAGCTGCATGTAGTTGTGCACGACTGTGGTCCTAGCACTCAGGAGACAGACAGGAGTATCGCTGCAAGTTAGAGATCAGCCTGGACTACATAGTGAATCAAGGCCGGCCCGAACTAAGTAGCAAGACTCTGTCTTGAAAACCAAAAATCAAAACCAAAAATAAAAGTAATCAGGGTGATGATGGGCCAATGCTACCTAGAGTGTGTTTTTCTGACCCGCTCATTGTCCCACTGCCTACGTGCCCTTGTACAACTGTTAGGGCTGTAGTGCTGAGACTTAGGGGAAAACACGGATTTAGCCGAGATGCTGGGTCCTGGGCAAAAGGTGCCCTCTGTCAGCGGGGTCGGGGAAGGGCCTCGTCTGGGGTCCTGGTGTTGATGGGGAGCAGGGTTGGGAGGGGGGAATCCTTATCTCTCCTGTAGACTTGGGGCAGTCCTCTTGAATCTTATCCAACCTAATGATCTTTTTTATACAATCAGTGTTTTGTAATGTACCCTTTACTATTCTGAAGTGAAATCCACAAGTGTTATAATCTACCTACACACGTAATTATAAATCCATTAACATAGTGCTCTGCATGTAATTAATACAAAGGAGAATATATAAACTATTGATAATGTAATACATATTTCAAGGTAGAAATGCTCAGGTGTAAATACTTTAGAAGATTTAGTGAAATGGCCTATCTAGATTTAGAGTGACTATCCGTAATGAATGCAATCTGTTATTTGTGTAGCCTTAAACAGCTTTAGAGGCAAGACCAGGAATGCCCAGAACCCCACAGTGTTTTCCCCAAATAGATGACAACTTTCACTAGTTCTTAATAAAACAAAGTGTGCTCTTCTCTCTAATTTCACAGAAGTTGCATTTCTGAAGCTGCACAGCAAATACATTGTATATAAAATAGAGTTGGGTTTTAATGAGATGTTGTAGACATTTATTTTACTTACATGCATATTCAGTGGGATGTTCGTTGTGCACGCAGGATGTATGCAGTTCTTTGTAGGAGAGACCTGTGCAGGAAGACAGGTAGCACCTTGAGTTTTGCCCACTCAGTAAGTGGCAACTGCATCCTGTTATCAGCCTTGCAATCAAAAACATATGGTAGATTGAACTACCTAATGATTAAAATTTCTCTGTGGCCTGAACTCCCACAAACAAATAGCAGGAGAATAGGACTATATACATACACATGTATATACATGTATGAACATATGTACATGTCGGTGTCCACACATATATACATGTATGACATTATAAATATAAATAGTATTGAAGAGCTTCTTAAATTTGACAACTGAATTGAAAAATATCCAAATGATGCGAATAAGCAATTTACACAAGATGTGCGAGTGGCATGAAAACATGAGAAGTTTCATCTTTTCCAGTAGTCAGGGACATACAAATTAAAATGAGATGTCTTTTTCTTTTTGCCCACCATATATATATATATATATATATATGGCATCTAATATATATATATTAGTTAGCATCTAATCCTCCCAAGAGCATGAGGAAATATTTGCTCTGATATATTATTGGTGGGAGTTTGAATTTCTGTAATCTTCAGGGAAAGTAACTTTTTGGTAAGTTGTTTAAAAATTAAAAATGTTTATGCTCCTTGATTTAGCAATCCTGTATTTTATGACCTCACCCTACAGACGTAAAAAAACTGTCTATAAAGATAGGAATATAATGTCATTTGTTTCATCTTTGTTTATAATACAAAGAATGTTGTAACAAATCTTACTTAGACTGTCTTAGTCTCTCTGGACACACATTAAGACGTTTTACAGCAGCTGATCATAGACTCTGCTTAACATTGAGTTGCCCAGGTAAGAGGCAGCTGGGGGGTCAATCCACCATAGTATTTCAAAACATCTTTTTTCTGACTTGCTAGGGACTGTGATGATACTACTGCTTATTGAATCATTTCAAATACACAGATACACACTCTATTTGTTTTTGAAGTGTCTGGATTGTGTTTGTTGCTGTTTAAAAATTTAACTAGTTCTGTCAGTTAAGATGAAACAATTCTAGGGCAACCCACTTGGGTCCCCTCCTGTCCCAGAAGCTCTATTCCTCTCTCTCAAAAAATTTCCTACTCTTAAAAAAAAGAAAAAAAGGACGAAACGATTCTAGCCTTATCTTACCAGTTATAAAACATATATTATTTGGCTTGTTTCATTTTAGGGCTAGTCTGAAGAGAGCGATTTCAGATACTAACCTTATTATAATAGATTTTGAGCTTTTATCCAAAATAAATGTTTATGTTCACTAGGCACTGTGTTAAAATATGTATGGAATCTCTCCCATTTAGTAGCAAATATCCTTTTGCATTTGATTTCGGTTTTCACTGTCCTTGAAAACAAAATATACTTGTCCTGAACGACATTCTTATAGATTTGCAAAGTAAATGATGTTTGCACCACATCTTACCAGCCATTTTTTAATGTAATATGCTAAGGAGAATCAGTAGTCATTAATTTGACAAATATTTGTTGAACGTTTACTACATATTATAGGCTTTGGTAGTTCAATGATTAGTAAGAGACAAGCACTGCTCTTGGGAATGATAGGTTGGTTGAGAAGGGCAGAGTCTTAGCCAGGTAAGTATAATATAGCAATTTAAATGTGGTAGTACCGCACTTGTGGACAGTGATATCTTCATGAATGGGTATGAGTGTACTTCATTTTAAAATATCTTATACCTTATTCAAGTCTGCACTCATGCATATTTGTATTTATGTCTCCTTTCTCTGCAAAATAAGCAAAATTTATCTTAGATAATAAGTTTCGAGGAAAGACAGGTCCACCTTTGATTAAATTACTCATTCAAAGATGTTGTCAAAGACCCTGGGTACTAGATACTTTCTATGTTTTTCCTTCATTTTTTCTGCTCTGCTGTGTTCATTGTAATAGCTTGGTCTTTGTAAGGGTATGCAGTTACTACTTTTATATGGTAGCTGCCTTGATTACAGATACCATGTGTAGGGGAACTGTTTCTTCTCCATGTGTCCTTTTCTTTTTTTCATAAATTTAAAAATTAAACATCATTAGAAAAGTTACAAGAATAGTAAACTGAATTCTTGGCTATTCAGCACTCAAGAGTTCTCAAATGCTAATATTCTGCCACATTTATTTACTCTTTCGTATAGATATTTTTGCAGCTACAATTTCAAAAGAAACAAATGAGCGTGTGGTAGAAAACTTCCTTGCAGTTCTGACACTGGTCACCCCAAACCCCTCACTATAGTATGTATAAGCAAGCATGTCCCCCATCCCTTCCTGTGCCTCCTCCCTCTTTCTTCTCTCACCTCCCTCCATTTTGCTTTACTTGTCTCCCTTTCTTTTTCCAGCCAAGAATCCTGGAATAATTCAGTGCTGGTAAAAAGCTTCTTCCTTATGCTTTTACGTATAGATTCATGGAATACTACTTCATGCACCCATCTGTGGATTCGTAGTATTTTATATATGTGAAATTTTATTTAACCAAGTGTCTATTGATGAATGTTTGTTATTTTCTTAAAAGTTAGCTATTACTAACATCGTTTATAGACATGTTTTGTAGGAACTATGTTTTATAGAGTACTTAAACAATTTTAATTTGTATTTTAATACCTTAATTTGTAACTTAATATCTTAAGTTCTATGAACTTTTTCACTTCCTCTCCTGATATTTAAATATTTTTATAGTCCAAACAAGAAAATAACATTGACATAATACTATTAATTGTTGTGCAGGATTATTCAAGTTTTGTCTTTTTTTTCTGGTCCAGGATCTAGTTTAGGATTTCACACTGCATTTGGCTGTCGGGTCAGTGTCCCACAAAACAGGAGAGGTTCTTAGTCTTTATCTCTTATAATCTGGGCACTTTAGAAGGCTTCCTATCAGTTGTTTTATAGAGTGTTGCTCCATTTGAGTCTGCTTCACATTTCCCCATGGTTAGATTCAGATGGTGTACCTTTTATAAGGGATACGCGAATCATGGATGTTATTCTTGGTGTATCACACCAAGCAGAGAGAGGATGTGATACACTTCTGAACTGAACTATAACATGTCTTAACTGTTAGTTTTCTCCACTGTGTAAAATTACTGTCTTCCTTTTTGGAATTAGGATGTATTACCCTTACAAGTTAGGCATTCATTGACTGGTCTTGCCTGTAGTAATTATTGTTGATGATTTTCACCATGCAACAGGAGAAAAATGATACGTCAGGGTTTTGATTTTCATTTCTCTAATTGGGAATGAATTTAGAAAAAAACACACACACTTTTGTCATTCAAATCTTTTTCTTTTTTAATCTGTTCTCTCAATTTTTATGAATTTTTACATTTGTGATGAATGTTACAAGCAAGTCTTCCCATTTTGTCAGCGATTTTTGATTTTGCTTATTGTGTTTTTCTGACATATGAAGTATTTTATTTTTCTTGAAATTAAATTTCTGAATTGTTTTCTTTTTCTAGTGGTCTGAATTTTGAGTGAGGCCAAATGAGCCTCTCTGTAAACTGAGGCTAAGATATTCAGTCAGGGTGTTTCCTGGTACTAGTTAATTGGGTGGTTTTACATTTTTACATTTACAACTCTGGTCCATTTGGACTCTATTATTAATATATGGCATGAGGTATGGATCTACTTTTAGCTTGGTATAAATAGTGGCTTGGTTATTCTAGCATTCTTTATTAAAAATTTCATATTTATTCTAATGTTTGAGATGCCATCTTTATCCATCAAATTTCCAAATTTACTTAAGTCTGTTTTTAGCACTGTGTTCTACTTCACAGGTTTCTTTCTTTCTTTCTGTTCCATCAACTCTTTTTATGTAAGTTCTAGTTACATTATGATGTGACATCTGTTAGGATTAATCCTACCTTTCTGTTTTTCTTTTTCAGAAAGTTTATGACTGTACTGTCATGTTAATATTTTTCAGAGGACCTTTAATACTATCTTGTCTTAAGTTCATGGAAAATCTAGTTAGCAGTTTTAGGGGTAAACTAGAAATTAATTCATAATCAACTAACTTAGGGGAGCAGTCATTTTTATGATGATTTATCCAAAGAATAGGAGCATCAGGCCTGCTTTTGTGGCTTTCAGCTGTGTTTTATAAAGATAGTGATGTTAGTATGTCTTTCAATAAATAAGAAACTGGCTTTTGGACTGTACATATTTTGTCACATTAAGAAAATATCCATAAATTCCTATTTCCTTAGAGTTTATTAGGTGCGCAAGAGAATTTTAAACACATTTCAGAAGATAATGAAATTATTTTTCGCTTTTAAATATTGTATGTGTCCTTATATGTTTAGTGAGTTTTGTAATATCACACCAATCTATCATTACAGGTGTGAATTCTGTGTGTGTGTGTGTGTTTTATTGTTGTGCTGAATTCTATCTTCAGAAATACTCAGAATATAAGCATTGATATCCATGAGTGATAGTGGTCATTTTTGAAGTATCTTTATCTAGTTTGGGTTATTAATGTTGTATGCACTTCATAAAGAGAATTAGGGCATTTCCCTTCAGGTGGTGCACTCTGGAACACTTATAAGTCATTGGAACTATCTGATCTTTGAAAACTTATAATTCCCCTTGTGAACTTATTTTGGTCTTTTGCTTTTCTTGTGGAATGGTTCCTAAATAAATTTTTGTATGTCTGTTATAGAAATTGGTCTGTTTAATCTTTCTGTGTCCAGTGGAGGCAGTTTTGGTAATCTGTATTTTTGTAAGAAGTTATTCATACCATTTTGTTTTTAAGATTTATTGACAAAATGTTTATAGAAGTGATCTGTTACAGGTTTTTTTTTTTTTTTTTGGTGGTGCCGGGAATCCAACTCAGGGCCTTGTGCTTGCAACTGTTACAGTTTTAAAACAATTTTTCGCCCTGGGTTCTAGGGGATTGAACTCAAGGCCTTCACAGCGAGCTACATCTTCAGACCCTTTATTCATTCATTTGTTTGTTTGTTTGTTTAGAGACAGGCTATAGCTAAGTTGTCCAGGCTGGTTTGAACTTGTGATCCTCCTGTTTCAGCCTCCCAGAATGCTGACATTATAGGTACATGCCACTAGGTCTAGTATTTAAAACAATTTCTTGGTGTTTGAAAGACAGCTTGGTTGAATATAAGATTGATTATTCATACTTTCTTTCACTGAATTTCTAAAAAATGTTTCTCCATGTTCCCTTCATTTTATTTTGTTTTAGATAAATCTAATGCCAGTTAAATTTATTTGGCTTTGTTCATTATCCTTTTTTTTTTTTTTTTTTTTTTTTTTTTTTTTTTTTTTTTTTTTTTTTTTTTTTTTTTTTTTTTTTTTTTTTTTTTTCCTAGAAACGTTGAGCATTTTTCTTCGTTTCTGAAAGCCTCAGAATTTACTAGGGTATATTTGGAAATTATTGTTTAAGGTAAGTTCTCCCAGGTTCCCATTGGCCTTTTCTCTTATTTCTTGTAAGTTCTCTTGGATTATAGTTTTAAGTATTGTTTCTATCCCTTTTGGTTTCTTTTTAAAAGTTTTCTACTGGGACTCCAGTTTTATGAGTATTTTTCCTTCTTGTTTTCTAATTTTTGTACTTTTTCTTTTTGTTTCTTTATCTCATTTTTATTGTCTTAATTAGTTTCCTGCCTTTGTTTAATACTCCCTATTAAACTTCCATTAAAATTTTACATTGGAGCAATGTTAAGTGGGATCATATTTGGGTGAGTGCTTTGAAGGCATAATTCAAAATCTACATCTCAAATAAGGTCTAGGTAGGTGCTTTGAAGGCATAATTCCAATTCTGCATCTCAAATAAGGTCTAGAATATTTGTTCATAGCCGATACAAGAAGAACATTCCAAACAGATAGAAAACACTTTAAGAAAAATCTTTGTTCATTGTTTTCCTTGCTGTTCCTACTGCTACCATTTTGGTCCCAGCCCTCTTTAAGTCAGACTTAGATTATTACTAGGAATGAAAATAATATCTGAGAAGTGTTTTTGTTCTCTTTGCAATTAGCTGACAAAGGATGCATTTTAATTAGTGAATAGAATAAAACAAATGGTTTTCCTATTTGTAATTTGCCCGCTTGGATATTAGGTAAAGGAATGGTGTTGTTGTCCATGGCATGGCCTACCTTGTGGCTCAGGCTGCCTTGGGCAGATCCTTTTGGCTATGTGTTCAGCAAGTATCAGTCATCTCATGTATTGGACACTGTGCTGTTCACTGGGAACACGGTCTGTATCTTCAACTGTAAATAAAACTTTTTAAATGAGAGCCTTAATTCTAGTTCTACTCTGTGTTGAATGACTTTACAGAAAGGTTCAGGTGTAATTAACTTATACAGTTCTGGAAAGATTAATAAGTACTGCTTTCAAAATTTATTGGAAAAATATATATTTTGTTTTAAAGAATATTAACAATGTTGATTTGTGAAAGCTATAAGTTTAATAGTAATTGCAGACTCTCAAGTGTTGTTAGATTTTATACATTACAGCATTGTATTTGAAACTTGTTTTCTTCTTTGGTTGTGCCAAACTGAGGAAAGCAGATGAATTTCCTGCCAGTAAAGCACCATTAGCAATGTTTGGTTCCTCATGTTCACTTACTCAAACTATGACTGTTCTAGGATTAGTCCCTTTTAAGGATGGCTAAAACTATAGTAGGTTGTCACTTAGTTGGAATTGTTCTTTCTATAAGCAGGGTTTTGTTAGTAGTGAATGTTGTCTCCCTCTACGTCTGTGTTTCTCATGAAAGCACTTTATATTGATTAGAAGAAAACCTTTACTTTGTATGTGTAGCTCTTTGCAGAGCTGGCATGACAGGCTACCTTTGGATCAAATATTGAGCCTTAAAAAACATGGAAACATATAATCTAACAATACTGGTTTTGTTTATCAAGGTGAGGCTCTTTGTAACAAGGCAAATTTTAAACCTATGTTTCTTGTTTGCCAGACCATAAAGAGACATCTTATTTTATCATCAAGGTTTTCTGACCTTAAAATCAGGATGATGTTTTTTTAGAATGATTTTAAGAAGAGAAAATGACAGTTTTTAACTTTAAAGATACTATTTAATACATTAAACGAACAGTCAGTATTTTGTGAATAATAGTAAAACAGGTTAAGTGGGACATGGGGTTTCTGTTTTATTTGTTGCAACACACAAGTTGGAGGTATTTGGCTTAACCTTCTTCCTGGTTGGCCTGCTTTACTTCATTTGTTTCAGTTTTGTATGAATGTGTTTATAATTGTTTTAAAAGATGGCCTGTTTATGAAGATAAACCCCTTTAAAATACATTATTGAAAGTTGTTGTAATAAGCTAGAGTCTAAAATGTTTCTAGGTAGCAACTCCTGTACATGCTGCATCTTTGAAAAATCCATTTCTTTCTGTTTGATATTGGTCTGACTTTGTACTTGTCTTGTACCTGGGTCGGCTCAAATCAGAATCTGCCTGGATCTAAATTTTGTGTTCTTTCTGTTTTACTGTCTTTAAAAATTTATTAAGTTACTGTTTTATGCCAGGCATTGTGTTAGGGGTCAATGATAAAAATAGGATAGGGAAGCGTCCTGTCTACCATTTGATAGACAGAGCGCCAGCTGTCAGCCACCAATCCCTTCTTCTTTTGCCTTGCTTGGTGATACGGGGTCTGGGCTGTGATAGTTGTCTTTTGTTAGCTGGTGGAAAGATAGGTTTGTTAGTAGAGGATGCTGGAGGAAAATTGCAAGTAGATAGCAGCAGAAAAGCATTTCTCTTCTTGGTTCAAGTCCTCTTCATTTTCATTCATGATAGGAGCCACGACAGGTACATGGACAGCCTGTTGGGGCTCGCGTGATTGTGTCAGTCCTGCCTCCTTTCCAGTGACATTGCAGGGCGTCTTAGTCTGCTCTGACTGCTCTAACAAAATCCTGTGGAGCGGGTGACTTGTAAGTTATGGAAGATTTTCATGGCTCCAGAGGGGGGATTCTGAGATCAAGATGCCATCAGTTTGGGTGTCTCCTTCATAGATGACACCTTACAATTGTAACCTCCTGTGATGGAAGGGGCCAGGTAACTCTTTGGGCCTATTTTGTAAGGATTCTGATCCCACTCATGAGGCTCAGTGGAAGTCCGATTTCTATCCTGTTCTTGTATCATTGTTGTCATATATTTAGTTATACATGAGCACAAACAAACACAGAAACACGTATAAGCATACATAAGCGAAATTTATGATAATTTTATTATTTTAAAAACATCTCTCAGGTTAATGACAAAATAATTTTAAAAAAGTTTATTTCACCTGCGTTTATTTCTTCACTATGCTCTTCCTTTCTTTATGTAGATCTGTGTTTCTGGCCTGTATCATTTTCCTCCTTTGTGAAGAACTTCTTTTAACATTTCTTTCAAGGGAAGTCTCCTGTCAAATTCCCTCAGTTTTCATTTGAGACAACTTATTTCTCTTTTACTTCTGGGGAATAATTTTGCTGGTTACAGAGTTTTACATTGTTGTTTCTTTTGTTTCTTCTTAGCAATATATTACTTCATTTTCTGTTTGCTTATAAGATTTTGGTGGGGAAATCAAAGGTCACTCCTATCTCTGCTGCTATATGGGAAGATGGTTTTTCAACTACCTTGGCTGCTTTCAGAATTTGTTTTCTTTATCTCTGGCGTCCTGTAGTTTGGATATGATATTCGTAGGTATAGAGTCTTCAGAATTACCCTGCCTGGCGTTCTTTGAGCTCTGTTCCTTTTGCTTGGTATATGGCATTGTAAGGGGATTTCTCAGGGGTTATTCTTTCGTGTATTTCTTCTGTTCCCTTGTATTCTTTTTCTCCTGTGGCACTCCCATTTACATGTACATCACTTACTTTGTTACTTGTTCTACCAAGCTTGGCTATTTTACTGTTACTTTGTCTTTGTTTTCTTTGATATTTAGTTTTGGAGTCTTCCCTTGAGATATGTTCAAGCTCAGAATGTCTTTACTCAGCTATGTCCAGTCTACTAACAAACCTGTAAAAGGCAGATTTTTCTTCGAGTTAGTTTTACTCTCTAACATTTTCTCATGCTTATTTTTTTAGAATTTCCGTTTCTCTACTTATATTGTGCATCTATTCTTTTTTTTTTTCTTTTTTTTGGTGCATCTATTCTTGCACGGGGTCTCTTTTTATCCACTAGAACCCTTAACACACTAATCATTATTTTATATTTGTGGTCTGTTAGTCCCAACATTCTTGACAAATCTGAGCCGGGTTGTGATGTTTTTGTCTCTTTGAATTGTGTGCTTTGCCTTTAGTATACACTATACTGTTTCGTTGATACATGGACATCGTGTACTGTGGAGAAGGAACTGCAGCTAATATGCCCTTAGTGATATGGTAGTAAGGAGCTGGGGGCTGCAGAAGTGTTTTGTAGTCCTGTGATTAGGCCTTTGTCTGTCAGTGAGGATGAGCCTTTGGACTGTGACCCTCACAAGTGCTTCTCAGTCCCTCCCCTGCAGGTGGCACTGGATGGCTGTAGTGGGTCAGAGCTGGGTGTTTCCCTTCCCTCAGCAGTAAGGCTCCGGTTCATCGGTTTCTTTGATGACAGGCCTTATTAAAGAATAGCAGAGTAGTGTAGCATACTTCCAAATGACTCCTTTTCCCTTTTCCTTACTGGAAGCACAAGAGGTTTTTTTCCTTGGATATTTATGGTGAGAACCCCATCAGGGCATCGGAAGTCAGACTCACACAAGTGTGAGGCCCATGACTGAGTCATCAGGCAGTGTGGAATTTTTAACCTTCAGAGTTGCCCAAAATGAGCCTCTAGCAATCCATCAATTATAGTTTAGTTTTTTCTCCCTAGAACTTGTTTCCAGGGAAATTTCTGCTCTAGCAAAGGAGGGTTCTCTGTCTGCCTGTTGGTCTCTCCAGTGTCAGGGCCAGTAGTTTGTCTTGCGACCTCATTTCTCTTACGTATCGAAGGGAGTTGTTGATTTTTTTCAGTGTATTTTTTACTTGTGGGAAAGATGAAGTAGTATCTTCCAGACTTCTTACATGTTGATCCAGGAACCTGAAGACTGCACAGCCGTTTTTATAGTAACAAAATCACTGGGGAAAACCATAATGTCCAGTCGTGAATACTGTGGGGAAAAGGTATTTTTGTTGTTTGGTAAGGTTTCTGTTGCAACAGATTTTCAAAATCTTTCAGAATTGTATGATAAGGGGCATTGTTTTTATTGTTTAAGACTCGTTTCACAAAGCTGGTCCTCATGTTAAAAATACCATAAATTTTACTGGTATTGATCCATGGACTTTTAAAACTGTTTTTCTTCCCAATGATAAAAAATAGCTTACAGATTGTAGAACATTTGGAAAATGCAATTTAAAAGTCATCTATATCCTCTTATGTAGTGGTTACCATGGTTAACATGCAGGTATATGCCTTTCCAATCTTTTTTTTTTTTTTCCTGTATTGGTTTCACCTTTAAATAGATGAAATTATTTTGTATCCCACTTTTAAAAAGATACTTAACCCTATTCATTGATATATTAATTTTATTTTATTATTTAAAACATTTTGTTCTTATTTTTTAAGACAGGGTTTCACTATGTAGTTCAGGCTGGCCTTGAGCTTGCAGAGATCCTCCTGCCTCAGCCTCCCGAGTGCTGGGATTACACGTGTGTGCCACCATGCCTGATGATATGTTCATTTTAAATGGGCATGTAATACTTCATTTTATGGATATACTGTATGTATTTTTTGGGTGACTACTTAGATTTTATCCAGTTTTTCCAGCTTCTGTTACAAATGTAACTGTCAAATGAGTGAACATTTTTGGGCATAAGTCTTTATCTTCAGTATTATCACATTTTAAAAATGTAGTTCAGACTCCTAAAAATGGAATTTTGGGTAAATACAGAGCTTTTTATGAACAGTAGTTACCGTTAGCCATATTCTTTTGTAGAAAAGGTGTATACTTAGCCCTACCCAGTAGTGTGTGATAATGAGGGGGACACACTCCTCTGTCATGTGCTTTAAGTATTGCCACATTTGCTTTTGCTAATTTATATGGTGGTTGAGATGATAACTTGTTTTGATTGACCGCCTTTACATTTATAATATTTGGATTATATGCCATTTCTAGTCTTTTCTATAGGCTTCATGCTTTCTACCTTTAAAGTCATGATGCTTTACCATACTCATAAAAACAATTATAGAGAATGGATTTAACATTCAAACCTTGAGAGGTTTTTGCAGGCGTAATGTGAATTCGTTGCACAATATTACAGTACCATGCTCCCACCATTGTCTTCTTGAGTACTTTTATTATTGTAAGAACAAGAAGAGTTAAGATTCTGATGTTCTATGATAATTACTTTGTTCATTTGTAATGATAAATGTACTTTAAAATAAAATGACATGTATATTTCTTGCAGTAATACTATTTGTGTAGAACTTTAGAAAAACAGGAATTAACAGAGATAGTGAACTTGGATGACCTTGAAGTTCTTTAGGGACTGTGGGTGGGTAAGAGGCTCTGTGACCTCTCTCCCAGGAGATTATATGACTCACATTTGTAAGCTGCCATTTGTTGTCCTGTTGCTTGTCTCTTACTCTTCCCAGCTTTTCTTCCCAAATCTTTGGACTAGTTCCTGCAGGAAATGTGCATTTGCAGTGGTGCCCTCGGGGCTTGGGCATCCCTGAGCCAGCAGACCCTGCACAGCTAGGGCTGCTGGGAGCAGGTGTGTGTACAGATGGCCTGGTGGGGCCAGCCTGCCTTCTGCTCAGGGATGCTGGAGAGGGTGATTGATAACAGAGCTTGCTCTGAGTAATGGTCTGAGGCAAGGTGAGCAGGAGTACCTGGCTGGGTGAAAGGTGTGGCTGGCAGAAAGAATATAGACATTTAATTTTGTCTGTAGTTTTCCTAAACTTCTGTGTTAGTGCTCTTAACAGATGGTCTAGGTTTTGGCCTTTTGAGCTCTTTACCTCCTCTCTTGCCCTCTGTCTCTGAGGGAAATGATAGTAACGGAGGCAGAAAGGGCTGAAAGCAACTCTCCTGGGTAGGGAAAGGCCTCAGTCCTCAGTGCCAGTGTACTGTAATTTACAGTGGGCTATGTGGCCCTGTGAAAGGCAGCTCATATGCATCCCTGCCTGGTGTTTGGCTTTTCCTGTAGTTGTCTTCAAAGTGGGTGTGCACATCCCTAGGTGAGGTGAAACCGCACTGGAGGAGGGTGGGAAGAAACTATGAGACCTTTCATTTTTATTTCATTCTTTTCTATTTTGCATATGTTTTATAATTACACAATCAGTTTGTGCAGTAATACAAGTATATACTTTATAAATGAATATACACACTTTGGGAGCATGTTCCAAAGTTTTAAATTTTTTTACAGTGTGCTGTTTACAGTGTTTTGCAGAACTGTGTCATATGGGATTTGTTTTACAGATAGGGCACCTTGTGCTTATCCGGAATATGAGGGCATTTGAACATTTATGTAAAATTACTTTCTGCCTATCCCATCTCTACACCCCCGGAAAACAAACCTTCTAGAGTATGTACAAAGGGCCTGAATTCTAGGACATTCTCACTGTTTCTTTCCTACTTTTGTAAATTGAAGATAAAAATGTTGAAGTGATTATAAGGTTTTAGAGATGACTAGAATAAAAGTTTTCTTGGTTTGTCACTCAGCCACCAAGTTTACCTGAATTTCTGTAGCTATTTTAGGCAACTTTCAGACCCAGATATCATGAGATCTTAATGAATTGTTTATAGTTACTCAGTAAGTGTAATGATACTTATTTCTGGTTTTCTTCACCACTTTTCACATGCTTTGCCTATAATGTTAAACTATTCTGGGCTCTGATTTGATATTCTACGTAATTTTCTTCTGCTTGTAGGAGGGTTACTTTCTGGAAGTCTGAAATTTCATTTTTCTCTTGGTTCAAAAATCATGAAAACGAAGGTGAAAACATACTAGAAAGCCCGCTGGTGGGCAGATTCACATATGAAACTTACCGTAATTACGATTTTTGCATTTTTTCCCCTGGGATAATTTACTTTTTGAGGCTTAGAGCCCAGAGTGTAAGAAGAAAAACTGAGCCTTTTGGATACATTTAGGAAACTAGTGCCGTAGGGGTAACAATTCCAAGACAAAAGCTGCCAAAGTATAAAGCAATTAAAAGAGAGCTGTCCAAGGAGGTAGTTCAGAGTCCAAGACAGCTGTACCCTTTTCTTCCACCTGCCTAACTTCCATTTCAAATATATAAATATTCATTGCCTTTTCTGGTCAGTTAGAAATACTAACCATTAGTCAAATTACTAACCATTTCTGACAGTTTGTCCAATGGAAATAAGATGATACTTGGTACTTAACCGTGTTATGGAAATCCCTTGGGGAGTACACTTTTAGAAATATCACCTATCTGAACCTTTGCCCATATTCTATGAAGAAGGAAAAGAACAATCACTTCCCTCTTTCCGAAAACCAGCAAGCAAACAAACAAAAGAATGAAGAACAGGACAAATGATAGAATTATCTTTCCAGGTGGATTCATTTCTCCCAGGAACAAATGTTCCTTACAAGTTCTTTTTAGTTAATATACCTCCTATTTGTGTGTACCTAGCACTATAGCAGCCTTCTTCTCTTGCCTAAGGCTTCCTTAAAGTCAAGAGTACGGAAGTACTTTTGCTTTCTCTTGGCATGTCTAGTCCATTTAATTCGGGTGATTGAAGTTTAATACTGAAAACATAAGATCTAGTTGTGCTTGACCTTGGGATTGCTCAGCTGAGAAAAGCTCTCAGGTTACATACAGGTAGCCTGTTCACTGAGAGGCATGGGTCTTCCTGAGAGCCTGCCAGCTGCTCTCATTAGAGTCGCAGGTTTTTCCTTTAGACCTGGGAGACCCCCTTCAGTCTTCTAGGAGACAGATGGACATCTTTGCCTGTGCATCAGGATGCCAGTCTTTCAATTGTGCAGAGAAGGTCTTATCTCACAGCTTCTGCAAATTCTCCATGTGTATTTTAATGCTGTTATGAAGCATTAACTTGGCAAACCAAATAACCAATGCAAGTAATGAGAGGTGGCCTGACCCCATGTACTAAAATGCATAAACACCAGAGTGAAAGCCTTTGTGATTGTTCTTCACCTCGGTGGAAAATGTAGAACATGTTTATAAGACTATGTATATCTTGCAGTGCTGCTTCTTTCCCAGCCAACAGTTGTAAAAGATGTAGATATAGTATGCATTTTTCAGAAATGTGTCTTTCTGAGAAAAAGGTAAGATTGTCTGTGGCCTTCAGAACTGGGTTTTCACAACGCTTCTAGACAAAGCTTGACACTGATAGGAGTATCCAGAATTGTTTCCTGAAGTCTTTGTAGGGTATTTGACCCACTTTTACCATGTATTGGATATCTCCCATATACACTGTGTATTACCCCTTATATGTTCTACCTTGGTGAAGGGCTTATGATCAAAATCGTCCCTTCAGGCTGCTCAGGTTAGCGGTCCATTCAGATTTTCATGAGACCACTCAGCTTTCTCTGAGTACTATGTTTAAACGCCCAGTTATATTGACAGGGAGTGATATTTGTGTGCTACTGCAGAGCTTTTCTTTCCTCATGTCTGCCAGCTCACTTATACCACCCAGTCTTTTGGTACCTCATCTTACTAGTTCCACTCTTCTTTTATATGTTTTCTCGCTTCACTAACTAGGTAGACAATACAGACAGAAAGTCTTAGACCTAAGATTTTCAACTCTATCATGGTGCCAAAACAGTATACATTCAGTAGAAATCAAACTTTAGATTTTAAATTTTGATCTTTGGGACAGAGATGTGTGTGATTTGTGGTACTGTACTCTCGCTTGATGCTGGGTCATGGCAGGGACAGAAGCTCACAGTCAGCTTTGTGATCCAAAAGGACAGCAGCTGACATTCTACATGTACCCTCTTGCTATGACATATGGTTGGTTAGGTCTACTAAGTACATGTTTGATTTATGATATTTTCAACTCATGATAGATTTATTAAGACTAATCTATTGTAAGTCAAGGAGAATCTGTACTCTGCATTGCTGTCCATTCTGCATGGTGCTGAGACGACACACACACACACACACACACATATACACATGTATGCAAGCACACACGCACACACACACACCCAGATACACCAGAAAGTTTCTCATCATCCCAAAGTAATTAATTCTATAACCATTAAACAATAGCTCTCCATAGCTCTCTGGCCTTAGTCCCTGGTAACCACTATTATACTTTCTGTCTGAATTTAACTGTTCTAGATACCTCATATAAGTAAATTGATGTGTTAAAAGTAGATTTATAAAAGCTACCCCCACATTTCTTGATGCCATGGCCTGATTTACCAGTTAAGTTTGCATATCTCCTCTTACCTGTGGCCCCAAAGGCATTCTACATTGCCAAGGTAGAATCAGAGAGCAGAACATGGGAGAACCCAGGAATAATGAGCTCTCTTCCTTTTGATAAAAACCGTTCTTGAGAAATTATCTAAAAGCACAATAGATTTCCTCCTAAAATTTTTATATTTTTCAGCAGCAACAGTGTTGTGCTTAAAAATAGGGAGAATTTCATGTTCTTCTCCAAGGAATACCTAGGCTAGGCTCCAAAGCTTCAGAGATTTTTAAGGATAGAAATCTGAATTTTTAAGGAAATAAGGTAACTAAAGGGATCCGAAAATATTTAGTGAAGGAAATGAAACCTGTCCTTTAGAAAACATAGCTAGAAGTTAGATTAACAATCAGCCAAGATATTTCCCTTTGGTTGTCTGTCTAAAACTAGAACACCAACTTTTATTTTAAATTCCTTTAAAAAAAGTCTCTGTCCATTGTTTCACGCTCTGATTAGAGAAAAAAAGTCAGTTTGTATTTTAAAAGTTTTCAAAAAGTATTTTTACAAACTAATTTGACCAAATATTTCTAAGCTTAACTTTAATGTAATATATGTTACATGGAAGGTCATCATCATGGGATAAGAATGACAACTTCCAGCTAAACAGTATTTGAATCCATACTGAGCCAGTCTATCATTAACTTTGTATAAGTAGCCTATGACCATACCTGCTGCTTCTTTCTCTCCTGCTTTCCCCATTAGGATTTGATGCAAATAGTATAAATTGACAAGTATTTTGTATGATGTGGATACAAGAGAGTCATATTTTTTTATCATTCACTGTAATAAATTTCAACATTTTCCATGCTGCACAGGATGCTTATGTATTCTTTTGTCAGATGCCTGACTACCGAGACAATAATAATCTGACTTTTCGCAGCATTGCTGGTGACTTATAGTTATTTCCTATACCAGTTTACTAGAGAGGAAAAAAAGACATTAGATGCAAAAGGAAGAGAACTGGCTGTTGTTCTGTGGAGCTGCATGGGATGGAAACTACAAGATGCACAACATAAACTAGTATGAACATGCAGTAAAATGTGACTGAAATACACTGATTTTATTTACAATCAAACTCCATTGAGATGTACTAGCAAACTCTGTTGCATCTCTAGGTAAAATGGTTTGAAATCCAAAAATGCTTTGTGCATCATTGTTTGAAAATAATGACTTTTTAAAGAAAGTTTTGATTTCTTTGGGTGAAATGTTCAAAATGTCAAGCACCTTGTATCTTCTAACAGTTAAAATGTTACCCATTTTTGAAAGATATGATATTTATATGAAAAGAGCCTTTTTTTGGGGAAAACTGTAAATTGTATAATTTAAGGGAAAACTGATTTTAATACAGGTAATCATTGTTAGTTGACTATTAATTATTCAGGGCTGTAGTTCTTAATTATTTTTGAATCCCAGACAATTTTAATAACCTGATATAAGCTGTCAACATTTTGTCCCCCAGAAAAGAAACACATTCAAAACATGGCAAATGTTTTCTGACAATGTCTGGTGGCTTTTGGGAAGATTGTACAGGGATGTTGAGTTACAAACTCTTGGAATAACGGTTGTCAGAAATCGACATAGCTAACTTTGTATTCGCAAAGCTTAGTTTCAGGCAGCTCGTCCACCTTTCTAAAGAATTTATACCACTTTGTGCTGCATAAAAACATTTATTATTCCTTGCTCTCTCTAAAGGTGGGATTCTGATGAGTGTGTCCTGGGTTTGCCTTTGCCCGGGGTAACTTAATGCCCCTGGAGTTAAAGCTGGAGCTAGAGAAATGTATTTTACGCTTCATGTTTAAATAAGTACTTAACATGTAAGTTAAAGTGTGTAACAGAAATTATTTATATGCCTTATATCAATGAGACACGTTGATGTTCGTACACATATCTGTTCATCGTTTTCTTTTAGTTTTGGATTTTAGCCCAGTTTTGTGCAATTTGAGTGTGTGTTCACCTTGATCCTGTCTCATGGTGGTTTTCCGAGTGTTTGTGTTTGCCTGGTTGCAGCACAGTAGCTCTTCAATGTATTGTGATTGAATGAACATTCAGAATCTATTAAACAAACTTTTGGATAACTTTTTTATTTTGGACTAACTTTAGATTTACAGGAAAGTCTCAAAGATAACTTAGAGGTCTTATATACCTGGTGCCCACTTTCCATATTGTTAACATCTTGGATTACTGTGGTATGTTTCTGACGACCAAGAAATCAGCATTGGTGCAGTTCTGTTGACCTTATGCCACACTTTATTCAGGTTTTACTAGTTGCCTGTAATACCCCTTTTCTGTTTCAGGATCTCATCTAAATACCACGTTGCATTTATTCTCATAGCTTAGTCTGTGACAGTGACTCAGACTGTTTTTGTGTTTGGTTCTTCACAGTTTGGGGCTGGTCAGCTGTTTGTAGATCTTCCCAGCCTGGGCGTGTCTGAGGTTTTGCACATGGTATAGAGGAGAGTTGTGGGTTTTAGGGAGGACCACAGGGGAGAAGTGGGCTCGCACCTCCTCTTATTATGGGTACATGCTAATTTATTTTACTTTTGATATTTCAATCTCAGAATGGAGATATGGAAAGAAAAAGAAGGCAAATTTTAAATCAGTTTTGCAGTAATAAAGGTAAGACAAGTGAAGAGAATTGAATCTAAAAGAAAAATTAAATTTATCTTGGGAAATTGAGCCCTTGGTATTCCTGTCATGCCTCACTTTGGATGTTTAAAAGTTGCTAGTATTATTTGAATTACATAAGTCAGACTGATGAAAGGCCATTGGTTTAGGATACACATCAAGGCAGAATTGCTATGATAATTAAAAAAAAATCTGTCAGCCCATTTTTTCAAAGTCAGAAAAATTCTTAATTGGATTTTTCCCTTCTCCTCTGCTTTTTTTTCCTTTCCCCATGTTCTTTTGCATGAGGCTTTATGTTTTTCAAGTTGAGTTAATAATATTGAGAAATATTTCAAAGCTTTTGTCACCAGAGTGGTTTATCCCTTAATTAATGCTGACGCGGTTTTGCAGACAGGTGACACACTTTAATTTATTACAGAGACTAGTCTTGTTAGTTATTGATTAGTGATGAATAAATTACTGCCATTTTTAATTGTAAGAAATTTTCTTTTGGGGATAATTAATCAGATTCTGTACTTCTCAAGCAGTGAAGCATTATCATCTTTTTTAGTTACAAGAAGGAACTTGCCTTCTCTGCCCTGGGTAAATTTGGGGCAGAGGCAGACAGGTTTCCAGGTTTGTATTTTGATCTCTACTTCTATTAAGCAGATGAGAAGTGTACTTGCTTAAAAATTACTCCAAACTGCCTTTCCTGTTGAGTAGGTTTTGAACTACCTGCTTGACAGATGGTGTTGGAACTAATTACTGAAATCATGTGTTTACCTGCTCATGGACATGTGTTCACCAGATGCACTCTCTTTACCCAGGGCTGCTGATTTCTTAAAGAAATATGCACCTTCTGGATAGAGTTGCATAACTTGGGAGAATAAAAGCTCGGCAAGCCAGAGCTTTCAATCTTCTGTGGCAGAATCAGCTGCAGTGAGAAGACCCATTTGCATTTCTTAATGAGTGGTCGGATTAGACCGCAGAACCACTTTGAGCATTACTTACTGTCCTTCTTTTGATTGCCATGTACTTTAATTCTACCTTATGTTGAATTATTTAACAAATACTTCCTAAATTGTTGACTCAACTGTAGTGATAATGACTAATTGTTCCTTCAAGATCATAGTTTTAGTGTATTATATTATTGTACTACTTTATAAAACACGTTTTCCAGACCACATGTTAAAAGTAGACCCATTCCCCCTCATTTCTAAATTCTGATTTCAGGGTTTTGGCTTTCGGGTTTAAGCATTTCTATTTTTTGACAACTCATGGGCAATTGCTATGTTCATGATACTCAAGATTAGCTATTCTGTATCTTATTTTTCATTAAAGCTAGTATCTTTTCTGTTCGTTCCTGTTTTTAAAAAGGTTTAGAAAATGATGATAGTGACCCCTTCATATGTGTGCCTCAGCATTCTGTTTTGAAATTGAGTACCTTTAACCATCTATAAGACCTGAGAAACAAGGAAAGTCATTGTTTCAGAATTTTGACAGGTGCAAAACTGTAAATAATTACAGGTCTGGGCAGAAACTGGAACAGAAGTTGCATAGCAGCTGGCAGGCCTGACCTGTGACTGATCTGACCTGAGTGAAGTAGCCTAAATTTCATGGCAAGCTGAGATTTGTTTTATGGTATGAAATTCACCTTCTGCTACAGGAAGATTCTTCTAATTGAGGCAAGATATCAGCTGTAAAGGGAGTAACAGATCCAGATTACTGACAGTGAAAATTGCCCCCTGAGCCATCTTTTGTATGACTTCAGGACCAGATGGAACTTGTATGGATGCATTTCAAAATTGATTTACACATTGCCTGAAATAAATCAAAACCAAACAGGACACAGTGGTTATATCTGAGGAAGGTGCTCTAGAGGGATGTTTTATGTTAACTATTTCTAAAATATTTTAATTTTTAGACTTACGAGCATATCTGATTTTGGAGAGAGCACTTTTAATTATTTAATATCTTGGGAATGCCTGAATTATTATTTTTTTTTTGTAGGTTATATTGAGATTTTCTCACTTTGGGATCCAGTAGGCATTTCCCTGGCTTGAAACGTCAGATCTGTTGCTGACTCATACATAAACCAAGTGCTTCCATCCCATGTGGTGTTGACCTGTGGGCTCACTCCAACTTACAGATGATTTTCTTTCTTTCTTTCTTTCTTTCTTTCTTTCTTTCTTTCTTTCTTTCTTTCTTTCTTTCTTTCTTTTTTTTGCTTGTCCCATGATTAAAACATTTGACAATTTCACGTTTTAAAAAATCTGCATTTCTGGATTCCTTGGAGGAACTGATGATGTAGCATCTCTGTCTCTGCAGTCCTGCAGTTGACTGGAGCTGAGGACCAGCTGCCCCTCTCAGGCTCTCTGGTTTACCCTAGACCTCAGTGTTCTCTGTTGAATGTTCACTTCTGTTATCTTTTAGTCCATATTCAAATTAATGATACCTGAACTGCAGGGTGCATGGGCACAAAGATGGCCAAACCTGGCAGAGGAAGGAGATTTTGGAGCAGATTTATGGAGCCTTCATCTGGGGAGGATTGGTCTGCTTGTGTGCTGTGTGCCAAGCTCTTTGCCCTGTACCTGCCTTTTTTTTTTTTTTTTTGGTCATTGTTTTTGTTTCTCTGTAATACCTACATTTCTCTCCTTTCTTAACTATTATGAAAATTATACCCCCAAGAACTTTGAGTTGTTATAGTCCCCAGCTACCCTTAATAAATATTTCAAGTATCCAGGTAAGGAGTTTTGTGAATATTTGCTAATCATTTAATTTACACATTAATGTTTATTTGAACCAGTATTTTTCCTTGCTTTTATTGGAGATCAGCTTTATTAAGGGATACTAGATCAATTAGAAAAGGGATATAGACATTTAAAAACCTTAGACAAACTAAGAGGGCAAACCCTGGTATAATGTACATACCTTAAAAGATACTGACAGCAGTTGGACCCTTTGCAGAATGATCAAGGGGCTTTGAAAGATGCTACAGATTAACATTTTCCCAGAAAAGGGAGAAGAAATGGGCCACTTCTTCCTCTTCTTTTTTACCTTATACTGTTTGATGTTTCAAGTCTTAGGAACCCCAAATCTATGGAATGTATCTGATTTTTCTTTGTTTCTAACTGGAAAGATAGCAGTGAAGAAAAATTATTACATTTGTTTAAGAATCTCACAACTGATTGTAATATGATTTCTTTTGAGATACAAGTTGCAAATGAAAGTTAAAAACAAAAGCACTGTTGTAGTTTGACTTTTGGCAGATAACCTGTTTATTAGTTGGATTGTTCTGGGCTTAAATAAAGTTGCTGAAGAGGAAGTGATACAGATTAGGTTCAGCAAACAGTGGCCCTCAGGACAATCTATCTTGCTGCCTATTTCTGTAAATAAAGTTTTATTGGAACAGACTTTCATGTATAATTAAACCTGCTATCTGGTTTCTTTTACAATATTGGTAGAGTTGAACAGTTTCGACAGACTAATGGTTCACGAAATTTAAAATATTTATCTGGCACCATAGGAAAAAAAATTGCTAACTCTTGGTATAGCTGAATCTGACCAAAGAAAGAAAACCACCTACCTCTTTTATGTGCTATAAGGTATTTTTGTTAAAAACAAAGGGAATTACCCATATAATTCATTTTCAGAATTTATCTGCTTGATTATTTTGAAAATATTTTACTTATTATGCTTTTTAAATATTTTAATAATTTAATTCATTTGAAATTATATCCAGATGAATTAATGTTAAAATAAAGTAGAACCATTCTACCAATTTTTAAATTAAAAGTGTTTTTCTAAATAATGATTGATAATGGATTTATGTATTTATCTATTTTGTGTATTTAAATTTTAGTTTTTCTAAATTAACATGTAATGATTGTTCATATAAATGGGGTACCATGTGGAGCCCCATTTATATAACACATGCAAAAGTATGAAATGGTTCATGAATTTGCATGTCACCTTTCTGTGGGTCATGCAGAGCTTCTCTGTACAGTATGTCCTGGTTAGGCAAACTAAAATTGTGTAGTGTTTTGAAATACAATTGGGCTATTAATTTTCTGTCACTGTAACAAAATGCATGAGATAATTAACATGAAAAGAAAAAAGATTTAAAGCTGATGTGGTGGCGTTCGCCTGTGATCCCAGCAATCTGTGGGGCTGAGGCTGGAGGATTCCAAGTTTGAACCTAAGCTGGGCAATTAGTGTCTTAGTGAGACATTGTCTCAAAAAAGGGCTCGGAATGTTTGTTACTGCAGAAGTCCTGAGTTCAATCCCGGTACCAGGGGAAAGTGATTTATTTTCCTCATGGTTTTAGACATTCTAGACCAAGAGCAGTTTGACCCAATCCTTTTAGGCCTCTGTTGGAGGAGCTGAATGGTAATAGTGGAGAGCGTATGGAGGAGCCGGCTACTTACTTCATGGCCAAGAAGCAAAAGAGGAAGAGGTTGGAACCCCATAATCCTCTTTGAGGATGCCCCCCATCACTAGCCCCTGCTTCATGAAGATTCCACACCTTCCAGTAGGGACCACCCTGGGGACCAAGCCTTTAACACCTGGGCCTTTGGGCTGATTATGTTATTGACTACAGCTATTTCTGGGGAAGATTGTAATAGTTAAAAAGATGACATGCAGTAATACAAGCAGTAAAACACAGTATTAGTAAAACTGAGTAAAATAAAAATTTTGTTGTGTTTGGGGCTATAGTTATGTTTTTGGAGGAAAGAATATAATTGTAGTAAGTTTGAAAACATGATATTGTATATTTAGTTTTACTTATATTTTCAGAAATTTTTAAATGCACAACCATGACTATATGATCCACTATTGGGTTATTTGAAACTTTGATAACCTCTGAGAGTTTAGTTATCAGGAAAGTAATTAGTGAACTCTATTTGATTGTCAAATTAAGCATTAATAAAATTACATATTTATTATTGTTTGCAATTTTGAGAGCAATTCAAAATAGTAGGTGAGGAGTTTGGGACGTAGCTCAGAGTTTGAACATATGCTTAGCATACTCAAAGCCCTAGGGTTTAATCTCCAGCACCCAACAAACAAAAATGCAGGCCTGTATCGTAGAGTCAATGTGGTTGATATGAAGTTCTGGTTTTGGTACTAGGATTTCAGCATTGAGTAAAACAAAGTACTTAATGAGCTTATATAAGTGGGAGAGAAACATTTATTGATTCATTTATTTATTGAGCTGTACCAAGTACTTTCGTAAGTCCTGGGATATAGTAATGAACAAAGCAAATTTTTTGCTTTCAGTGTAGCTTGCATTATAGTTGAAAGAGAAAAATACCATACAAGTCAGGTAGCAAATATATAAAGAAAGTGAAGGTAAGACTTTGAGAGAGGGGATGCTATTTTGGATAGCATGGGCAAGGAGGACTTTTCTAATAAAATAATATTTAAGCAGAGACCTGGGTGAAATAAGTAATGGCAATATTGAAGAGAAACGTTTCAGGCAGAGACTTAGCAATGGAAAAAGAGGGAGGAGTGTTTGGTATGTTCAGAGAACAGAAAGGAAAGATCAGTGTGGCTGAAGTGGAAGGAGCCAGAGGGAGAATGGTAGGAAATGAGTTTATTTTCTACGTAATAACTGGCCTCTGAATATGTATCAGAGGTACAGTCACATGGCACCAAGCTAAATTCTATGTGAGGGGGCAAAAGTGAAATATCAGAAAACAGTGATCTGTGGAAGAAGTCCCTAGACCAGAGTCAGGAAATAATAGAGTTAATTTGCTCATTGTACCTCAAATTAAATCTCACTTCTATGAATTGCTTTGTGATATGTTCTTTCAGAATGGAAATCTGGATGATATAGTCCAGTACCCCGAGGCCTTTGTAAATTGTTGAATTTATGGTATGCCAATACCCATTAGAGGGTGGTCATCTGGTTAATTTGCAACATAGAATATGAAGTTTGAACTAAATGGGTCAGAAAACCTGACTACAATGAGAGTAACAATTCACATTCAGTTAAAATGTGCATAGCCTGCAATAATTTTTCATTGTACTAGGGTAAAGGGGAGAAAAGAGTAGGATGATAATTAATAGTTACAAATTTAAAAGTCAGCTTTATTCCAAGTGTTAATTTTTCCTGGAAGTGTTGTATAAAATGGTCAGAGTCCTGAAATAGTAGAAATACTGATTGTGGTATTTATAATTGCAAAGCATGCTAGGTAGCTGATCTCGTGTGTGAACTAATTAACATAGGGCTTGTGTAATATACTTCAGCAAAGGAAGGTATTTAAAAACTACTCAATTTTTCCCTCATTTTAAAGTGGCAATCTTTGTGGCATTTCAGTTTTGTTTAATATCATTGTGCACACATTTTTGTGGTGCTTCTTTATATTTTCAAGCAGATACAGGTTGAAAATTCCTAATCCAATAATCTCAGATCTCAAAATACTTCATCATTGGAGCTCTGACACGACGTTCGAAAAGTTTTGGGTTTTGGAACATTTTGGATTTCAGATTTTTGGATTAGGGATTCTTAACTAGCAAAGTTTGTACAGGTATTTCAAATCTGAAAAACTACACGATCTGGAATGCTTCTTGTCCTAAGCATTAAAGATAAAAGATGTGTATCAATAAATGAAATTTTGTTTCTTGCATAAGATTATACTGAAAATTTTCACAAAACACATATTTCATAAAGGACAGCATCAATCGTAACTATTATGCATCTATTGTTTGGGGGATAGGAGAGATTTTTAACACTCAGCAGTGGTAATGATTATTGAAGTACCATATGAGGATGAGACAGAGTAAATATACACTGTTCAGACATTTAGAGAAGTATTTCACCAGGAAGGCCTCCCACCTATCTACAAGTTCAGTTAAAAAACTCTTTTGTTAATATTTACTGGCCCCATTTTTGCTTGGGATAATTCAGTTCAGTTCTTAGGCAAACCCCAAATGTGTCAGAACTCTGTATACCTTTCATGATTTTAGAGGAGCGTCATACTAGTTTTGAATAGATTGAATTTCATGTGAAAAGCTATAGCTTTCCTTGGTGTACATGTTTTAGTGTACGACCTGTCTTGAGTCTATTTAGGATGAACTCTGTGTGCTGCTGTCTCCATGTTGTGTGTGGTAGGTCAGGTAGCATGTGTTCACAGGGGAGTTGCTTTGAGTTGGTGTGTAGATGAGGCCACTTTTCTAAGGGTGTCAGGTCTTAGTCACGGGTGTCCATGCCCAGGATTGTCAGCCACAGGAAAGATGAGGGGTGGTAAAGACATGCCACTTTTGTCCTTGGCCACTCACTCACTTGGTCTACACTCTAGAGGACAGTATGTGTGGGGAAAGCCAGGCCCATTTGGCTGGGGCAAGTGTTTCCTCCCTGTGTAAAGCCCTGGGGCTTGTGAGGATTCCCTGCCTTTACTCTGTACCTGTGCCACAAGATGGCCAATCTGTTAGGGGGTAGGGCCTGGCCAGAGGATGTGTGGTGGAGAAAGTAGAAAGGAAGGAAGGGAGGGAGGGAGAAAGAGAAAGAGGAAGTGAAGAGAGAGGAAGAAAAAGAAAATCACTCACTCAGGCTAACTTCTGTTGTGATGAATTTGAGGTACAGTAGGGCAGTCCAAAGCCCCCAGTGGATGCGTGAAACCATAGATAGTACTGAATGCTGTGTATACTGTTTTTTCCTAATATAAATAGACCTATGATAAAGCTTAATTTGTGAGCTAGACACAGGAAGAGATTAACAACAATAATTATGCATAAAAAAGCAATGATGATATACTGTAATAAATTTGTTTAAACTTACAAATTGTGGGTGGGGGTACTGACTGCTGTAGTGATCAGATACCCATTGGTGGCTGACTTAACTAGCCCCTGCCTACTTTCCATTCTTAAATTTCTAATAAAAATATCCTTCAGTGCAAACTTCAATGACAGGACACTGAGTACACCATTCTTCTCACCATCTTTATTTCAGATTTGTGACATTCTACCTTTATTTACCCAAACCAAAGTGCTCATTTAGTTTGGCCCCCTAATTTTACAACCTAGGAAATGGAATGCCATCAAATATATAACCACACTTAAATACATCTGTGTTTTTGTATATCATTTGTATGTCTGTTATACAAAGTCATAAATAATCTGGGAGCACAGCATCTGTCTCACCTGCTGCTCTCTTTATGATGCGAAGTGATGAGTCATACGAGCAATTGTGTTACTTGTACAAAGTACTTAGAAGACAGTTTCACTTGTGTAAGTACTGGGCTGCATGTCATAAAGATGAAAAGTTTGAGCCATCTGTTACTTTACAAAAAAAATTTACCCTGGTATACCACCTGGTGTTTAACTAGGCCTCAGGATTTGTTCCAGATACTGCCCTACTTCATTGAACAAATATTGGGGTGAGGCCGGGGGTGGCTTGCTGATTACCTCTGGGACTTGGGAGGGGCCCTTTTCACTGAGTCCTAAGCTACGTTATTTGTGTCATTGTTATTTCCTATTGTGGTTTGTCTGTCATTAAAAACAATTTTGTCTTAATTTTGAAAATTGGATATGAGGAGTTACATTACACAAAAACAACATTATACTGTACAGTGCTTGAGATAATGTTTTGTGGGGCAGATTGAATTTGGAGCAGTGGATGGCCACCTGCTAGGTCTTTGTTCCTGGGGCCTTCTGGCAAGTGACCCCAGTGTTTTGGTTTCTTCCTTGGCTGTGTGGCTGTTGAGATCTGCCTCAGTTAGTTGCAAGCCATTAATCTGGTAGCACAGAATGATGGCATATTTGACTACTGGGTGTTTGAATTAAGAAAACAAATCCCTTTTAGAGTTATTATTCAGCAATCATAGAATGCTTTTATTGTGTTGATATAACATCTGAGTCTTTACGTTTTATCTGAGGGTAGCTTATTCTTATCTACAACATAAAAAAGAAATCTAGGCAATATTTGGCATTATGGTAACTAGTTACCATATAGCACCTGTCTGCTTACTCACTGTGATGGGGTAACTATATAATTCAGTGACTAAACTGGGACACTCAAGGGTGACAACAGCTACTAATAATTGTGCTGGAATAAAAAGTGTAGACGAGTGTATATGGTCATTCTACTTGTAAGGAAGGCATGTCCATTTTCACTATGCTTTTTGCTCAAGAATAACTAAATATTCCTACACTCAGTGCTCACTATCTATGGGTTCTGCATTTGGAGTCAATGAATAGGGATTGAAAAAAAATTGAGAAAAAAATTTGTACTGAACACATACAGGCACTTTTAAAAACACTACTGTTATTTTCTAAGCAGCACAGTGTAACTCTTTACATAGCATTTATGAATACAGTGTATGCTACTATTTACATAGTAAAGTCTATACATAGGATATATACAAAGTATGTCATTTTATATAAGAGGCTTGAACATCCCTGAATTTTGATATCTGTTGGGTCCTAGTACCAACCTCCTTCAGATACTGAGGGACAACTGGTTTTTGTTTGTTTGTTTGTTTGTTTGTTTTTTCCTTAGTGCTGGAGATTGAAGATTGAACCCATGGTCTGGTGCCTTCTAGGCCTCGCTTTACCACTGAGCTATATCCACAGCCTGCCAAGTATGTATTTAAATGGCATTAATTATGGCTCGTAATGTGCCTCATACAAAGCAGAAGTGAATATTTGCAAATTAAAAAATGTTTATACTTTAAATCCTAAAGCTTTTTGCCAGATATCTATTTAAGTATACATTTTAGAAGAATTTAGGGTTAAAAAACTGTCTATATTTTCTTGATATTAAGGTCCAGACTTAGATATCCTCATAGTTATATTACCCACTGACCTATTACTTGAACTCTGAAACTTTTAATATGTACAATATCATAAGGGTAATTTTTTTCCTACTGAAAATTATAATTACCTCTTGTTCTGTCTGAAATACACTATATACTAGAAGGCCAACCACTTAGTTAAGCGCTTGTAAGTTTTCCTGGTAACTTGTTTATTTTTTCACTTGAGTTTGTTAAACAATTCAGTGGCTACTTAGTGCTTAAATTTCTTCTGAGAAAATAACGAGCTCAAGTCATTCAGTTTACTTGCCTAATAGAACCTTGGATTGAAACTTTCATGGTATAGTATGGCTGAAACTTTGGCTAATTGTTTAGGCTAATGTTTAATCTTTGTGTTTTCATTTTAGAAAATCTTTCTTTCAAAAATTGTCTTCTCTGCTTCCAAGTCCTAATTTACTATATCTAACAGAAAAAGGTGCAGGAATTTCTTTTTCTATAAGGTAATAGAATGGTGTTTCTGGCCACAAATAGGGCAAATTGGATTCAGCTGGAATGTGGGCTTTGGGAAATGAATTGTGATTTACAGAGACTCTGTGGGCTGGGAATTTTGATCTTTTCTTCTGGTTGGAGATAGGCTTTTAAAAAAAGGTGTTGGGAGATCTCAGGTCGGAGACCTTGTTAATTGATTTAACATCCCATCTGTCCCGGTTCTATGTTCCTAATACCACAAAACTGAAGCAGATGCTGTTTGATTCCCCATTTCTTTATTTTTGATTTGGAGGTAGGATTGGGCAGTTGTGTGTTATTTTCGACTACTTTGTAATCTTGTTCTTTACTTTTCTGTAATTTTGATCTGATTTCTTTGTCTTTCAATTTCTACTTTTCTCCCTGACTTTTTTCACATGATTGAAAGAGTTCACCAGGCCTTCTTCCTTATATCTACCCTAATTGATCACAATGTTTAGACACTAATCATGATGAAACTTCTTTGGGTATTTCATGATTTTTATAGAACAGAACTGAATCTGTGAGGAAGATATTATTTCTTTATCACCCTATTTTTTCCACATATGCATCATGGGCAAACACTGTTTTGTTGCCCTCCATATCCTCAGAGCCTGGATGTGCTAACCACTGTTAAAAAAAAAAGAATGGAAATGCTTTTTAGTTTCCTGATAGTTTATCACATCAGTTTTTGTATTCAGGGAGAACCTTGGAGTTCCTTCTCTCCTTACCTTGGCTGGTATTTGAATCATCCAATAAAAAAGAGACTTTTGAAGGATCCTTTTTGTTGCAATGTAGTCTTATAGTCTCTTTGTAGAGCTCGTTGTCCCTAGATTTGATTTTACTGCTTCATCAGTTAAGATGCTTTTTGCTTCCAGTAATAGAGCTCTCAAGAGAAACTCAGTGAAACAGTAAGGAAGTGGAACGTGTTGCACACGAAAGTTCCAGAAGGTGGCATTGTGGGTTGTGTGAACTCGATGTCTTTAGGGACCCAGGTGGGTTCTTTCTGCTCTTTTCCCCTTTTTTGCCTTCTTGCTTCGTCTTGCAGCCCAGTGTTTCTGTGGTTGTGAGAATAGGAAGAGTAACTGGATCCACAGTTTCCTTGTTTACATATGCTGGGCAGGAGATTGGCCTTGCTTTCCAGGAAGGCCTGAGCAGGATTTTCTTCCTGTGCTGTTGGACCAGGGTGGCTTCAGGACGCCCTCTTCTGAATATGGGCAAAGGAGATGAGATAACAGTAATTATTTGAAGCTCACCATCTCATCTGAAATTGGTGTTGGAATTAACAGTAACACTCACCAAAACCCCATCAGAATTAACCTTTATAAATAAATTTTTAAAATTGTTGATTTCCTGAACTCCAAGTTAAAACTTCCCAGAGTAATTAGGTTCATAACCAAGAGACTGCTGGGTGAAATCCACATTACATGATAATTACTTCATTAAGGAGATCATCCCATTTAAATTAAAAATGTGGTAAGTTCTGTCTTATTAAATTTAATAAATATGGCACACAACATTGTATTTGGAAAGTAGAAAGTAGATGTATAAAAATCAGATCTACCATTCCCCTTCAAGTGTTTTTTTTATTGAAAACAGTTTAAATCATTTATGTAAAACAATGTCTCATTGACTAGAACAGGGAAAGAAATAACTAGCACATAGTGAAGTTTACTTAAAAAAGTCAATATATTAGTGTGCATCTGTGGTTTAAATTTACTAAAAGGTTTTTTGTTTACTTGAACATACAATAGTGGATTATTTTTTATTGGCCAGTATTCTTAGTAATTATTTAATAGGCAGCTTGGAAGAATTGTGATATTGTAGAGAAAACACTAAATTAGGAATTGGAATCCAAATGTCTAGGTCTGGCTCTAAATATCTGTGATTTCTAGTGAAATATCCAATCTCAGTGAGCTCTCATTGCCTAATCTGTAAAGGGGTCCCCTTTTAGCTTTCTAAAAATGTTCTTTTGTCTTTCTTAGTCAGAACTACTCCTTGGAATTGTATGACATACCTCTTTCCTCTAAAGTTATGGCTCTTTAAGTGGAATTAGGAACATGTATGATTTATATTTATTTGAGTAAGATGAGGTAGGTTAAAAAATGAATTAAACTTGTGAGATGGATATATGTTCTTTCTTCTGTGCATATAGTGAGTATAGGAGAGAGTATATCTGTTTTTGAAATACATGTGCCACTTCTTTAGGAAGTATTTGTAGATACAAACACATTATATTTCTCCCATACTTCCAGTACCTCATTAGCCAAGTAAAAGCTTGTAATGTCATCTTGCTTCTGGAAAGATGTCAGACTAACAAGTTTGTAAATAAAAGGCAGAGATAAAGATTCCTTAGACCCACCTTTTTACTGTAGTACATAAAAAGCAGATTTCCATTTAGTGTTGGAAGACTGGCTTTTTGTCCTGACTTAGGTGGTTGAGAAGAAAAGCTGGTAGCATAGTGGAATGGTAATATATATGGGTACCTGCAGTCCAACAGAGGTGGCCATGAGTTTGGTTTCACCTCTTACATTGATTTATTTTGATAAAAAGAAGCTATTTCAGCTTCAATACATTTGGCTATACATAACAGAAGACTCAAACAAAAGTGACTTGAATCATAAGGATTTTATCATTTTATACAGCTAGAAGTTTGGAGATGGGTGATTCTAGATTGGTAAGCCCACAGCTTAATGATTCAACAGTGCAGGAGCCTTCTACCTTTTGGTTCTGCCATTCTTAGTTTGTAGTATCTTCCTGCTTGAGGCAATAGTGGTCCAGTAGCAGTACTTTCAGATGTTACATGCTTTCATGATTACAGCTGGTAAGAGAGGTGTTCCTCCCACACTTGTGTTTTCAGTAGGGGAGAGCCCTTCCCCAGTGCCGTCCTATACACGGATAACTTGAACCAAGTCCATTCTGCTCTCAGAGCTACTCACTAGAAAGAGAGTAAGGGCATCCTGACTGACTCGGACTGTCTTTTAAATCCACTTTCGAACTTTGGGGTGGTGGAGGCTCCTTCCTTAGCACAGTGCCTCAGAGGACAAACAACAAAATCCATTCTCTGCTAGGAAGAAACAAAGGGTGGGCTGAGGGCTGACCCGCAGTAATGGGCACACCGTGCTGGTAGAGTCTAGTAGAGTCTAGTAGGAGCAGCACGGGTAAACCAAGGCATTTCCGTAACAGAACATAATGCCATCTCTGATGGGGCAATAAATAGGGTGCTAGACAAGAGTAGAAGAGGAAACATAGTTTCAAAGTTTCTGTGGTCAGAAAAGATTTCCCTGGAAGGAAGTAACATCTCCCTTTCTCAGTTATAAGAGTGCAAAACCTAGTGATTGTGGTGTGTTGGAACTGTTTTAAGGAAAATTTTAAGACAAATGTTGGATTCAGTGGTCAGTGTTGACAAGACAAAAACTAAGATGGCTTTGGATATTTCAAGAAGCACAGGTAAGAGACTTCCTTCTAACCTTTGGCAAAACATTTATCTGGAATCCGGTTTTCTGCTATATTATATTTATTGCACCTGTTAACACTGTTTCTTGTTGAGGGTTGCTTGAACTAATTGATGTATCTAGTTAGAGCTTAGGCAAACAGATTCTTGTTTCTTGTCATGATCCCAAAGTAAATTTCCATATCGTGTCTTCCACTGACATTTTTACATGTTTGTTTCTCTTTAAACAATATGTCTTAATTTATTTAAAATGATAGCACATATTCAGAAGAGTACATGATATAATCTCTCCAAAGATATAGACATCATGTTAGAAAATCAATATTCTGTTTTTCCTTTATTTCTTGGATAATTCATTGGTAAGTGTATTCACAAAGAGTATATACAAGGCTAACCAATAGAATTTTTAGGTAACCCAGAAAAAGAATGTGGTAAATGATTTTGGAAATAAATACTTGAACTGTAATTCATATAAGGCAGAACAGTAAAGTTTTGATAATTGATTTTGACTTATGTGTATTTCTTGTCTTACTAAAAATAAAATCCGAGCTCAAGAAATACAATAATTACAATTGAAATACAAAGTATAGACATATTCTTTATAGTTAGAACTTTAAATACCTTTCCACACATTATTGTAAGTGAATGTTATGAGAAATTAGAGTCATCTGCTTGATTTGGTTTGTATAAAACCAAAATGTGAGAAATAAACTTTACTTTCTGTTTTAACAGGCCATTTAAACATGTCAATGTTGTTAATTTTAATAAAATTTTAATTAAAAATTTTATGAAAATTTTAGAGTATATTGTTTAAGAATTTTAAATGTTATTTTTCCTACTCAGTGTTTTCTAGTCTTTTTTCTCTAGATTATATTTATAGTATATTTATTTATATTTGTATTTATCTCTATATATTTATATTTATTTTGTAATAAACGGAAACATTAAAAGAAACTTCATTTTGAAAAATACTGGAGATATTATGGAATTGGACATTTTGCTGTGGTATGGATTTCCCTTTTTCTATTCCATTTGTAGTTTTAGGTTGAGGGTTTTTTCTTTTTTTTTTTTTTTTTTTTTTCCTTTTGAAACTTAGGAAGAGCCATGAGAAGGCAAGAGAAGGCTAGAGTATAATCATGTGGTATGGCACTTGAATGGAAAAGGATTTGATAGAATTTCAGGCCTTATATTTGGCATCCTTGGTGAGGCATTGCTCTGCTCTGTGTGTGCTGTGATGACTAGGAGAGTTCCTCAACCTTGTGTGGGGGACATAGGAAATAAGTAGACATTTGAAAAGTAGAGAATAGTATTTCAGGTTTTGATAAGCTTAATGGTAAAAAACTCAGGCATAAAATACAGAGAGTGATGGAGTCAGAGGAGGCCTGTTTTATGGAGTGTGGTCAGAGCAGGCCTTCTGAAGGAGATGACATGGGATAGAGATGGGAGTGCAGTGGCAGCAAAAGTCTGTGAGAATCTGGAGAGCCGGATTTTGAAATTATGCTGGTGGCTAGAAAGTACAAGCAAGAGATGCCTACAGTTTGGACAAGTATGGCAGCAGTAGAAGCGAGGAGAAAGGGATGGGTGTGGAAATAGGAAATCAAAGGTTCTGTTTGGACCATGCTAACTTGAGATGCTTACTAGATACCTCTGAGTTGATATGTATATGAGGCAGGAATTCGAGATATAAGTTTGAGAGCTGTTGTCCTCTAGATATATAAAGCCATGGGGCTGGACCAGATCACCTAGCAAATGAGGGTGGACAGAGAGGGAGAGAACCAACCAAGGAAGAGTCAGAGCAGCAGGGACCAGGGGAGGCAAAAGCAGCCAGGCCAGTGCTGTAGTGAATGGTGCGTTTCCAGAAGAGGCTGCCCAGCTGGGTAAGAGCCCCTGAGAGATTGAGCGCGGTGAAGCCTGAGAATTGATGATCTATGAGATTTGTTAAGAGGGAACCAGTGGTTGTTCTTGACGAGCAGTTTCAGTGTAAAATGGGGATATAAGAAGGAGTTAAGTGGGCTTAAAGTAGAATGAAAAGCAAGGGAGTGAGACAGAGTATGGATCACATTTAGAAGAGGTTTGCTATAAGGGGCAGGCAGACACAGAACTAGAACTGGATGGGGGGAGGGTAGAATCAAAAAAGAATTTCAGTGTATTATTTTTAAGATGAGATGTTACTGCATACTTGTATGCTGTTGGGTATGATCCATTAGAGGGGGAAAATTGCTAAGTAGAAGAAATGAGGGTAATTACAAGAACAGAATATGCCTGAAGGGGTGGGATCTAGCATACAGCAGAAGCATCAGACTTAATGGGAGTAAGGACAGTTGATCTGACATGTAGGAGAACAAGTATTTTATCATACAACAGGGAGTTTGTTGTACAGGATGGTATAAAGAAACAACAGTTTACTTCTGATTGCTTCTCTTCTCTTAGTAAAATAAGAAACAAGGTTTTCTGCTGAAACCCTTAATTGGGTGAGGCTGTGTTAGAGAAATTTGTTCATTGTAATTTTAAGAATAATCTTATAGAAATACATTTTTAATTGAGCGTTTGGGTTTTTTGTCGTTTTGATGTTAAGCAATATATGTCCAAATATATTTTATTGAAAAGGGGAGAGCTGAATTTCACTGGGTCATAGGTAGTGTACATCAGAAGGCTTTGTTTTTCATGTGGAAGATGTGAAATCTAGAAACCTTGTGTTTTTTGCCTTTGTTCTAGTTTTCACATTTTTCATCTGCACAGTAGAGAGACAGAGAGGATGTGTCCGTTTGGGTCAGTACCTTCATGCAGCTGTCCTGTACCATGCAGTTAAATATCCTCCCTCATCCTCATGTTGACACCCCTGTCCCCCATACTGGTCTTGAACCCAGGCCCGTCACACTGAGCTACATCCTCAGTACTTTATTTTGAGACAGGGCCTTGTTAAATTTCCCAGGCTGGGTTTGAATTTGGAATCCTCCTGCCTGAACTTCCCAGTGTGCTAGTTTGTGGGCTTCTGGGACAAACTCCTCCTGCAATTTACTTAAGTGCATCTCATCTGCTCCCCCACTGACCTAGAGACCTCTCACGAGGGCCCCTCACCTAAAGTTCCACAGCCCCACCTAATGGAACCACCTTTCCCAAGTCTTTAACACATAGACTTGTGGGGACATAGAGCATTTGAAGGATAGTGTGTCCTGTCTTTAAAGCTTATTGTTTTGTTTTCAGAAACAAAACTGATGAAGTTGCCCAGACACAACATAGAAAGAGAACAGGCAGGGGTGTGTTCTGTGCACCCTGTGTGCTTTTAATTTTCCTCTTGATAGTGTAGACTTTAATGACTCCTCACAGAATGTAGAACACAAATGGGTTATTTTATAGTGTTCTCTTTGAAATCCCTTTAATAATAATTCTGAGTTAGTTGGTCTTTGTAGTGTTATCTTAGTTCCTTCTGAGGTAGTCAGAGGACCAAATGCAGGTTTTTCCCCCCCACTAAAAGCCAGCATCAGGGTTCTTCCAGCTAACTGTGACATCCTGTTTATACTCCATGGGTTAAAACCACTTTTATGTGGGTTCTGAGATAGATAGGAAGGTTCAAAAGACCTCAAAGACAGCTACCACAGTTTTATTTCTCTTCCTCTTTTTGTTTTCTGGGAAATCTCTGGTTATTTAGTTTTAGAGTAGTTTTATTAAAATATTTATTTTTAGCATTTTTATCATGCTATACAATAAAAAGTTTTAAAACTTACACAATAATGTATAGGTTACCAAGTTATTTTTAAGTCTAACACCTTGTAAGTACAACCCAGTTCAATATATAAAACTTTGCCAGCCCTTTTGTGTTTCCCATGAAAGTCATAGCACTCTCCTTACCTACACAAGTGACTATTATTCTTTTATAATAGTCACTTCTACTTCCTTTTGATTTTTTTGTCCTGTTTTTCTTTAGACAATATAGTTAAATCTTGCTCATTAAAAAAAACCTGACATATACATAAGTTTCTCTTAATCTACATGTTTTCCTCTATTTTGTCCCTTTCTTTATAATTTACCTGTTAAAAAATTTAGACCTTTGACCTGTTGTCTTTCCATAGTCTGGATTTTACTGATTGCACAGTGAAAGAGGACAAGATCATGGCTGGCAGAGGATTGGCTTGCCTATAGGACAGAGGATTTGCTGGTGTTTTAGGTGTGGTTTGAGCCCTGTGGTGGGTTTAAATTGTTTGATGATACTGTTCTGCTTGGCTGGTTGCAGTGCTCATGTTTATAGGCCCATATATAAAAATTTCTACTTTTGTGTTGAGAGATGTACTTGTGGTCTGAACTTGTGGGTAATTCTGGAAGCCAGCCGTTATGAGGACAAGGATCTTTCTTAAAACATTGTCTGTCCATTTTTAATTATGGAGGTCGGCTTTCTCAGCCTCTTCCACCCTTGATTTATGACTTTGCTTTGTAAATGTCACATTTTCTAAAGTTTTACCCAAGTTGCCCTTTGTTTGGGTTACTCATGGTCTCTTTCTCTAGTTTTCTATCAGTGCCACAGATTTCCTTTTATTTATGCAT
>PVJO010016110.1:28931-43114 GCA_004026905.1 Hystrix cristata | reverse complement strand
GCCAGCACTTGTTATTGGTTGATTTCTTGATAATAGCTATTCTTTCTGGAGTGAGATGGTATCTTAGTGTTGTTTTGATCTGCATCTCTCGAATGACCAATGATGTTGAACATTTTTTCATATATTTATTTGCCATTTTTAGTTCTTCATCTGAGAAATGAATAGTAATTATTCTTTGACAATATTAAAGTATTTGCAATGTAATTTATGTTTATGATAGTATTTGCAGCACAGAAGGGTTCTCGTTCAAATCCTGGAAACTGTTCCCATATGCGATAACAACATGATCTTTTCCTACTTTGAATGTACTAAGGCTTTGAAGAAGTACTTATAGTCCATCTACCCTAAAAGTGAATTTGTAGAGTATAGCATTAGAAAATTGAAGATTTCGATGCACTTCTTATCATTAGCATTAGAACAGACATTATAAATGCTTTACCCTGTAATGCTAAAATGTTAACATGCTTAAAAATTACTCAAAAATCATAATTACCCTACTGCTGCTGCGTCATCCTTCTCTGTCCCCAGCCCTCCCCTCCAAGGGCTCTTCCTTCTTTTCAGTTGTTAGAATGCTGCTTCTGACTTGCTCCCGTCTGTTTTCTCTCACTTTAAACAACTCTTCCATTCTTAGCCTCCTGACAGTTCTCAAACTCCTTTATAGTTATTGTAAATCCATTTTGAATACATTTAAAGTGATACAAACAAGAGCTCTATTAAATTGAACATGAATGAAACAGAGTAAACGTCATTTGAAGACAGTTTAAAAACAAAAAGCCTTCTGTATACCATGCAACAGAAAAACTGGGGCTAAAATAAAATCTAGATTTCAAGACTCCAGTTACATACCTTGAAAAGAGATTTGGAGGCTCTATACTGCTGAATTCTCCCTAGTTGAGCAATGCAACTTGATCCCCTCTATTTTTCATGTCATTTAACCTGAAAATCTATGTGAAATTTTTCACATATTTAAATCATGTCTTCCTAAAGCAGTGGAAAGCTTTCTCATTAAGAAAACAAAATCATATACTGATACTAATTTGCATTCTCAACATTAGCCAGCACATTGTGATGCAAATAGATGTTCAATAATAAAATGTTGATTGCCAAACAATTGGTGTTTCTTGGCATAAATTATACTTCCTGGAAATATTCTCTTTTAGAACCTGAAGGCTGTAGGTCTCAAAGGATTTCACTCACTGGGAATAAATCGAATCACGGGGCCAGAAATATCCCACCAGGGCCCCATGCACAATAGCTTCCCTAGCTTAGGAACCAATTATTTTTGATTGGTGCAAGCATTACATGGACAGATGTTACCAAGACAATAAAATTATTAATAACTTCCAGCAGTAAATTCAATTACTAGGATAATAAGCGCCCATATATGTGCTATGTAGGCAAAGCAGGAAAAGAAAGGAGTTCTTCCTTTTCAGTACTGATCTTTATGAATATAATCAAATTTGTACCCTAGAAGCCCAACTCAACAACTGCTAGGCAAATACCAACATGTTCCAAGCATATAATCAGCCTAAACTTGCAATCACCATCTATGATTTGCTTCTCCTGTCAAAGCACCAATTCTGTCCAGGCTAAATTTGAGAATAAATATAATCATATAGTCAAAGGCAACATAATAAAGAGAAGATCATACACAATTAAAAATAGCCTAATGTGGGGTTGAGACAAAAGGATGGTTTTACACCCCTAAATGCAAGAATTCTCTTTAACATTCTCCAAGACAGAAGAATAGCAGATATTTGAACTCGACGGTCCAACTAAGATACTACCCACTTCTTTAAGATTTTACTTAGGATCTATCTCCAACAGAACTCTCAAGTCTTTGAACAGTTTAGCCCTGCTCTACTGGTCTCTAATAGCCAGATCACAAACTGATTACAATGGTGAGCTGCTTTTGCTTTTTTACGATAGTCCTCAGACCAACATTCCCTCTTCCCAGTTACTCCTTGACTTGATCTGCCTTCATCAATCCCAGAAAGACACTCCTCTCAAATGAAAAGTATGGTTCCGAGAACCAGCCCCAGGGATGCCATCGGAAAGGGCCTTTATGGACTTCTAATTCCTGAAAACATAAGGTTCCATTCACAGAGGCAAACAGTCATTTAGTGATGCTTCTCTGCTTAGAAATTTCTAGTGCCGTTATTTAGCAGAAATCATTATTACACTACCAAGAAATATGAAAGCCACATTATGTCCTGGCAAAACGTTGCAGTTTTTATATATACAAATCCTCTGACCATGAACATAAAAATGAATATGATAATCTTATAACCAAGAAAAGTTAAAACGTTATGCCTAAGTGTCCCTTTTCTTCTCTTGAAAGATAACACTTTTGTTCTCAGGCCCTACACCTGGCATTCGAACTGACCTTCCTAGATCTAGCATTTGGCTACAGTCTATGTCTGGGGACTCCTAACGTTACAGGTCAGGAAATCTGCTGCTGTGCGAGCTACCTGTGCACTGCAGGATGTCAGCAGAGCCCCTGGACTCTACAATCTAGAAGCTAGCAGCACTCAGATCCAGCTGTGATAAGCAAAGCACTCCAGTCAGTGCCAAAACCCCCCAGGTGACTAAAGCATCTGCCAACTGGGAGCTCTGAATCCATGTCAAATTACTAACCTGTCTAGTGTCAGCTGTTTTTGTTGTTGTTTTGTTGTTCTGAATCTGTAAAATGAGCTAATATAAGATGGAAAAATTATATTAAAAACCCATTAAAAACGTTCCTTCCAAAACAACTACTGTCTTGATCTAAAGTACCTTTTTTTCCTTTTTGCTAGCCCACCTGTTACTGGGAGCAAGAGATTTCTAAAGGACTGAAGTGGAAAGAACTATCTGGTTTGAAAATGGGGAAGAGTTTACTAAACAACCCCAGAGAGGATGAGAACAGGGAGAAACCGGAGTGTGTGTGTGGGAGCAGGGTAGGGGGACAATCACCAACCTCTCCAGGCTTTTATAAAATAAGAAAACTCCTGTCATGGTTGAGATAAAATGGGTTCTTTTTTTTTAGTAGCGACTAATAGAGGAGCCTGATTTTTCACTTCTGGGTTAAATGAGTATGGGAAGGAGAGTGATGCCTCCAAAGGTATCCACAGCCTTATCCCTGGACCTGTGCGTATGTCATCTTCTAAACAAAAGGGAATTAAGGTTGCTGGTGGAATTAAGGGGCTAATCAGCTGAATTTAAAAGAGGCAAATTTTCCTGTATTATTCAGGTGGCCAAGGGTAATCATAACCATCTTGAGAAGTAGATGAAAAAAAGCCAAATGAGGGCAAATAGAAGACTCAAACTGGTCATCCAGCCGTAATCGCTGGAGGATCCTAAGTATGAGACCAGTACTGGTAACTCGGCGACTTAGTGAGACCCTGCCTCAAATTGTGATTAAACTGAACGGGGCTGGGAAGTAGCGCAGGATGAGCTCAGGATGAAGCCCCGGCATTCAATCCGCAGTAATGCAAAAACAACAAAACAAAACAAAACTGGTCGCTGGCTCCGAGGGGGAGAAAGGGGCTACACATCAGGGAACACAGCAGCCTCTAGAAGCTGGAAGAAGCAAGAAATAGATTCTCCCCTAACAGGAGCATAGCCCTGAGACCTCAATTTTAGACAAGATAAATTTGTGTTGTTCTAAGTCACTGCATTTATGGTGACTGGTTACAGCAGCAACAGAAATTAACTGGCTATATGATCAGATCTGACCAGCGCAGCTCATGAGCACACAGGGCCGGAGAGGGCTGAGCAAGGGAATTGTCAGGGATTTACAGAAACGTTCCGGTGCAGGATGCCCAAATCTCAATGGCCACAAAAGTGGGAGCATGGGCTCAGGTTAACCACCTATGACAATCAGGAAGTCCTCCTTGACATATGTGATACAGGAAAGAAAGAAACCAATCCAGAAAGCCACTGAGAGAATTTAAAGAGATTCTGTGTGTAAACCATATAGCACAATGTCTGCCACATCCTAAGTGCTAAATAAATGCTTGTCGTGGACGTTCTACTGCATTTTTCCCTGTAGAGAATCGGGAAAGCGCGCATCCCAGTGGAACAGCTTTTCCTGTGCTGGCTTCATCAGAAGCTATACTACTGCTCATGCAAAATGCACACACAGAGAGAGGGAAATCACGTGCCATTAGACCTCTCTTAGAATTCTTAGAATAATCAATAACTGTGTGTTATTCTGTGTGGTCCCAATCAATACATGATTCCAGTCATCGTGAACTCACTCCAAGTTGCAGCCTCTCTGACAGCTTATCAGGAGCACTAGATAAGCTGTAACAATTTTTCTAGGTATCTGCAAGCACATCTATCACTGTGACAAACGCGTGACATGGTGTTGCACTTCCTCTTCCTCGCCTCATTTTAATATCACAAGTCTGTATGTAATACCACACGACCCCGATCCAAGCTCACGTCTCCCACACTCTGGACTACCCAGGTGTACTGCCCAGCTGCTTGGCTGATGTAAGCTGCACTGGGGCCAGAGACCATTTCCACAAGCTCCTCCAGAGAAGCATGAACCTGCTACAGGGTGCGGTGCTAATTTCACATCGTGTCAATTCCAGCCAGTAAAATGGCCCTTTGCACAGACTTTGGGCTGACTTCAGAAAGAAAGTCCAATAATTATTTGAAGCAAGAAATAATTACTGTTTTTGTTTTGATTTGGGGGTAAGAAAACACAAAATCACAGAAAACATTCCAGGCGAAGAAGAACATCTCAGATTAGTATAATCAGCCAATGAGAACTTTAATGAGCTGTCTGAGATCGCTCCCTCCCTCCCACATGGAGACGGAGACAGCGGCCCTCATTCATTAACAGGATGCGCGGTCACTCTGCCAGGAGACATGGTGGCTCCTCGGTGGCTCGCGCTCCATGCGACCAGCAATCATCTCTTGGAAGTCCCGCATACTACAGCTGAAAGTAACTCAACAGAGCAGTTAGTTTTGCTTTTAGTTACAGAGAGCTTCTTCATTTATTAATTCCTGAACAATAAAATACATGCTTCACAAAGGCCTGCACAACTCTCAACTAGCCAGCCACTGACACTGAATCATCTAGTAAATCGGTGGGCAAGCTGCGATCCTAAGCCAAGAACTTTTACAGCCCACAACAATCTCTATACCGATTAAAATGCTGACTTATATTGTGTTTATATATACACGTACATATATAATATATATTTATATCCATATTCATGTATATACGGGTATCTTATTTAGCCATAAAAAAGGAATCGAATTCTGATACACACCATAACATAGATAAACACTGAAAGCATCATGCCAAATGTAAGAGGATAAACCGTGCGTGATTCCACATATGGGAGGTGCCCAGAATAGTCAGATTTCTAGAGACAATAAGTAGGATGATGCTTCCCAGGGCCTGGACGGAGCGGGGAACGAGGAGTTTTATTTAATGAGTGCAAAGCTCCTGGCTGAAATGATGAAAAAGTCAAGAAATGGATGGTGGCTGTGGTTAAACAACACTATGAGTGTGTATAATGCCACTGAATTATAGACTTAACAATGGTGACATTGGTAAACTTCATGTTATGTACCTTTTACCACCTTTTTTTAAAAGAAAGTATTTTTCAGAAGCATTTCTCTGAGAAGGACACTAGCGGTGAGGAGACAGTTCAAATGAGACCGACTACAGAGCACTTGCTTTGCCAGAACCAGAACAGGGTGCTAAGGTATTATGAACAAAATAAGGAAAAAATAAAGAAGCACAAACTGTTCTAATTCCCTCAATGCAGCAGCTAATAGGTACGAGAATGAAATTTCCATCCCCAAATTCCTGCAAACTGGGGAGGCTAGAGAGGCCTCAGAGCAAGATAATGATACTGCCCAAAGACACATGCAGGGTGACTCAGGTGGGAAGTGTTCACGCTGCAGCCCAGTGGAGGGCTAGGTGGGAGCTGCTCAAGGTGGGTCTGGTCCATGGCCCTGCGATCTTCTCAGGCCATCACGTGGCAATCCCTAGAGATGGCACCGGCTATAACAACAGAAGGAGAGTAGTCACGGGGACCTGGGGGCAGAGGCTGGGGGTGCTGCTCGGCACACTACAATGCACAGTGTAACCCCACAACAAAGAGGCACCCAAGCCATAAAGTTAGGTGTGCTAGGTGAGGAAACCTGGGGCTACCAGAAAGTGGAACCTTCACTATACCTGCTCAAGCAGTTAAAACAAAATGACAGCGATGCTCTTGACCAAGCTGTGCAGTTTGAAAAACTGGGGGTCTGGATCTGCTTTAAAAAACCCCATACCTTTGCAGTATTCCCTGACTTGAACACACCTGGTGATAAACAGAAGCTCCCCTGGCTCAGTTCCCTGTAAAAAGGAAGAGCTAAGAGTGTGTCAAGTGCCAGGCTGGCTCTTGCCAGGCAGAGCAAGAAACCTGTCATCTCCTGAAAAGCAACACATCTTTTTTCCTGCTTGTTGCTACCGCTCTGCTTGCTCGGTTCTGTCATGGACAACAGGTTCCAACACCTGCTGGTGCCAGAACCGTCTGGAAACAGAAACCAGTGTCCGGAGCAAAACCTCCACCAATGCAGTCAGTTGCAGAGGTCTAAGTTAGTGTATTCTGAACAATATAAAAATTGTGATATCAATTTGCAGAAAATTATTCTTTAGTGCAGACTAAAGCATGCGGTTTCTGTGATGGATTCAATGCCCGTGTCTGCCAAAATCCATGTCGATCTTAACTCCCAAAGAGGTGGCATAAGAAGGAGGAACCGTGAGGAGATAACTACATTTAGATGAGGTCATGATGGTGCAGCTCTCTTAAATGGAATTAGATCCCTTCAAGAAAAGATCAGAAAGTTGGCTGGCCCTTTCCCTCACATGAGACCACAAGAAATCAGCTCACTGAGCTCAGTGTAACCCAAATACAATCCAAATACTCCCTCGCTGCAACCCAAATATTAGTCACCAGAACCCGACTCATATTGGAACCCCAAATGCAAGATTCCCAGCCTCTAGAATGGTGAGAGGTAAATTTTCCCTATTGGTAAGACATCCAGTCTATGGTACTTCTTATAGCAAAACAAACATACTAAGGCAGCTTCCATCGGAGCCATCCCTCATATTCATAGGTCTTGGTCTACTGAGGATGCCACAGAAACAGACAACTTCCTTAAATTCTGTGTCTCAACTTCCTTCTCTGCATGGCAGAGGTGTGGAAATGGAGTGTCCTTTCCAAACAGACTCTGAGATCCTACCGGTCAGCGCCAAATGGAACATCAAGCACTTTTACACACTGACTGAGGGAAAAGAGAAAAAGACAGATATTTTAGAATCCATTAGCCATACACTGAAACCTTATCGCTCTTCCATTATGAAGTTAAAATAGTGAGTTTTAGTGATAAAATACTCGCATTCTTATCACATCTTTGTAGGAAACATTTTATAATCTCCACACTGCACAAAACTATAGCTACAAGATCAAATATCACTGAGCCAGTAAATTGTAATAACATTTAACTCTGGAAATGAGCACCCCCAAATGCCAGCCAGAGGGCCTGTGCTGAAGCAAGACAAATACCAGCATTAATTTTCAGAGGAAAAGACAACCCAGAAAACTAAGTTAGATACAAAAGGATATGTAGGGAGCAGTAATCAATTTGATTCTTTCAACAATTATGAAAAACTGCAAATTATCCGATCCCTAATTGGTTTGCAAAAGTAGAAAACAAATACAATTTCTGACTTCACACAATATTCATGGCTATATCCTTTCATTTAAGTGGACAATATAAAAATCATTTTCCTGTGGAACTGCAAAGACTTCAATCCTTTAGGAACAAAGGTTCCCAAATTATTGAATCATTTTAATAGAAACCTCCATTCTTCTGAGTTTCAGGTATTAACCCATTGTGGTATTCAGTTTTTCTGTTTAGAAATTACCCCCATTACCCCACAGCCTCAATCTCTGCTCCCTAACTCCTAATTCACTACTGGATCTGTGAAGTACTGTACACTGCTTCTTACAGCTGTTTCTCTAAGGGTCTGTCCCTCAACCCCAAATCGTCATACTCTGAGAAAGACAAACTGAGGGCCAAAGCACTTTAGCTTCTCAAATCGGTGACTAAGCACACTGGACATATCTCTCCCTAATCCATATGCCTAATCCATATCAATATCTCTCTCACTCCAAATGTCACGATACCTGTAAGGACAGATGCTGAGATAATCATGATTAGATGAGGTCACGACGGTGGGATCCCTCATGGTGGATTGTGTCCTTCTAAGGAAAGGAAGAAAACTCAGAAGTACTCTTTCTCCTTGTTCTTCCCAGCCTTCAAAACGGTGAGCAATAAATGTCACTTTTGAGCCACTCGGTGTGTAGTATTTTGCTACAGCAGCCAGAGCAGAGTATAAGGATCCTGGACAGACTCCAAATTTTATTACAAAGATTCAAGACCACAAGGAATTTCCAATCTGCAAACACTGATAAGAAAGCAGTCAAGCTTGTTAAGACCAAACGTGTTAGTTCACAATCAGGTTTGCGTTTTTCTCTTAAAGAAAATACACATTTTATTTAGATTGAAATGAACTATACAGAATAGACTTTCTTCACCAAAAATAACAGCAATATAAAAATATTCATTGTGTTTGCTTTCCAGGTTTTGCTTATAAATCAAAACAAGACAGTAAACAGAGTCATGAAAACACAGAAGAAAAAACATGAGGCAGTTGCCTAGATGGATGCCTCTGATTCCATCTCGACCACGAAGCAGAAGTGTTCAACATTTACCTGCTAAGAAGCTATGAAGATGTAGGCTCAACAAAGGAATGTAAGCAGCAATGACTACACATGGAGTAACAATGGCAAGCTCTTCCATTCCAACTTTAAATATAAACTCTTCTAAGTTTGGTTGAAAAAGACAGAATCTACACTGCATGCTTCTACACAGTCTTACAAAACATTCTTGATAAGAAATTAAATAGACAAAATCGTGAAAGTATATAAATTCTCTATCTTTATAACATTAATATCATTATTTCTTACCCCAGGTCTGCTGGGAGAATGCATAGACAATGTCATGCTATGATGTTAGATAGATAGATAGATAGATAGATAGATAGACAGACAGACAGACAGACAGACAGATAGATAGATAGACATTATATTTAGATATAAAAATTCTCCCCAAAGCATATGTGTTTGGAAGATGATTTGATCATGGGAATACTATACTCACTGATGAATTCATATACTGATGAGTTCATAGCTGACAGTACTATTGGGAAGTAAGGCATGATCAGAAGGTGCAGGTCACAGAGAGTATAACCTGGAAGGGTGTATTCTTGTCCCCAGCTCCTTCCTTCTCTCTCTCTATCTGCTCCCTGGCTGCCATGAAATGAGCAGCTGTCCTCTGCCAGGCCCTTTCATCATGACATTTCTGCCTTGAAGCCTGCCAATCATGAACTGAACCCACTGAAACAGCTGAGTCAAAATAAACCTCTCCTTCTTTAAGTTGCATGCGTCAGTATTTTGTCCCAGTGATGAGAAAACTGACAAATACAAAAAATTGGTACTAAAAGTTGAGTCATAGCTGTTGGATATATCTGACCATGTAGTTTAGGAGACTTTGGAAGTGATTTGTTGGAGGAACTTGGAAAGGTGTGGAGAAACTTCTCCTGGCTAGAGAAATGCTACAGTGCTGTATGCCGAGCTCAGTAGGTAACACTGGTCAGACCTCAGAAAACCAGAATGTTGAGAGGAACACAGAAATTAAAGGCCGGCTCATGATGTGTCCATTGAAGATAAGGACTCCATTGGAAACTGGACTACAGGTCAATTGTGTTTCATTACGGCAAGAAATTTTTCTATGTTTTATCCATGTCCTCAGACTTTATGTGAGACTGAAATTAAAGCTGGCAGACTAACTGATCTGATGGAGTAAATCTGAAAATGGCCCAGTGTCAAGGCTGTGCCATGAGTGCTATTGGCTGCTTTTAGCCATATCTACAGTGAGAATTAGGGAAAAAAGCAGATGTGAATGATCTGAAAATTTTCCAGCTTGATCAGAAAGGAGGCACCTGTAAACTTTGGGTTACAGAATAGCATGGTTGCCAAAAAGGTCACCATCAAAAAGAAGCCATGTACTTTGCATCAGGCATCTCAATAATGGGCCACACCCTACTTTTTGCACTCAAAGGTAAAAAAACGTACAGCTTTCAAATGAAAAGACCATGGGATGCCTGCTCAAGAAGGTGCACCTAGGGAATTGGTTCTCCAGGATTCATTTTACTGTTTCAGCCACCAAGGTATTCAAGAACCACAACAGCCATGGTCCAGAGGGCCCAGTCTGCTGCTCAAGGAGCCAGCAGCCACTGGTGTCATTTATATGACGCTGGTTTTTCAGGCATGCAGAATGAAAGTTATGGAGTCAGAGAAGCTTCCATTCAGATTTCAAAGGAAGGCTCATGAGGCCAGGCAGCGTCCCTGAGAGGGAGGAGGGCGTAGCTGTGAGTGTGACGCGGAAGGTGCTTTGCATCAACTATAATGCATATTTCAAGAGTTGCTTTTTATCTGCTTTCTTTTATTTTCATCTACTACTTTTTTTTTCCTGATTTTTTGAGATGATCACTTAGCTCCTCAATTATCAGATGTTATTCTTTTCAAATATATGCATTAAGTACTACGAATCAAATGGCTCTTCATGTACTACGCTGGCTACGTTCTTCGAGTGCTACTATATGCTCTTTAAAGAACATTCTAAAGGAGATTCTAAAATTGATTGAGTACTCACTTCAGCAGCACATATACTAAAACCGATTATGACAATTTAAAGTTAATTTTTAAAATTAAACTTTTAAATTATCATTATATCAAGCATATAAGAAATAAGCTAAATTTAATTTGTAAAAAAAGAAATTTTTTAAAAATGACATAATTTTTACACTGTCAGTATTACCAATATTTGTATATTTTGGAGATGCTCCCTGTGTATCTACACTCGGAAGCTTTTATTTCATATTACTGTCCAATCTGCATCTGGAAAATAGCAGTTTGAAAAGAATGCTCACTTTTAATAATTATCATTATCATCATAATCAATCACCATTACCAGATTCTATTTAGGGGGGTCTCACTTATCATTGAGGCAAAGACATAAAAGCATCAAATTTTGGAGATCTAAGGGACTAATGCTTTATTTCAGTCGAGAAGAAATGCTATAGTGCCCCAGAAGAAAAATACAATTTTAAATTATAAACAGCAAGTTCCATAAATCTACATATAAATTCAAATAATAACTAAAATTATTTAAGCACCAACATTATGAAATTTTTCTTATGGTAGAACCAAGTAAGTGAATCTTGTGTATAAGACAAAAATGCAGAAGACAAATATCTTCTGTTTAAAAGTTCCCTTTCTAGAAGTTCTGTATAGAATTACTTAACAATTTTATACATGTGGACACACATAAAGGAACAAAATTTAAAAGAATCAGAAACAACTAAAAAATGCAATTATCTTATCAGAATTGTTTTTCATTTTATACTTGAACAATTACAGGAATATTTATTAGCAAATACAGTAGAACAAATTTATATAAGAGTACATACTTTAAAACCGTATTATGAGTAATGCACACTTTCCTTGGTCTGGTCCCTAAAGAATTTCTTCTTTCTCTTCTTTGTGCTCTCTCCTCACCAATGTGTTATTTCTTCTAAAAGTCTGCTAACTCATCTCTGGGATGAGCTCCCTAGAGTAAGGTCAAGCAAGTAAGGCAAGGTTCAGAGGAGCCCAAGAAACAGACAGTGTTTGTTCTTCAGTACACAGCACATCCCCAGGACAGATCAATGCTGAGAGGAAGCAGGAGAAGCCAGTGTCTGCCACTGTTCTATAACCCAGATCTCACACTGACTACGATTGCATCAAAAACCTCCTTTAACGCTTGTACAGCTACAAAAGTGACTAGAAGTTATTTTGAGACTCCAGAGCTGAAGTTTGCAGCATAAGATTCAGTGACCTTCACTTTCAGTGTCTACACCTGTGCAGATTATTTCATAAGAGCCCTTGCTGCCTTGTGCATGTGAGCTGAGCTGTTGCCCAATGCACAAACTCGTTCTTGTCCAGTCGCAAATCGGCCTGCGCCACATTTCCTCAGCCACCGACAGAGAAGAGCAGCCACAGGGAGAAAGAAGCACGTGGGCGGGGCACACCGTGGTCTACAAGGTGCAGAGGAGAGATTGGGCCCCCTGGGAGTTTCACTGCTAACCCGGATGTCTCGAATTAATAACATTTTTCATTTCTGTCTTCCTAATTACACTGGAAGCTTTTTCCAGGGCTCTTCAAGGCCTCCTCGCTCTTTGATTGCCTCTGCCAGCTCCAGCCACCCCACATGGCAGAGCTGCCTGTGGAGCAGCCCACAGTTGCCATGGTGATGGTGCCCGCACAGCAGAGGAGGGCTAGGAGGATGCCAGACTGCAGTGCCACCACCCAAGGTCCTGGGGAGGGACACTGAGGGACAGCTGCCGGGTCGGGGATGACAGGGGCCAGGGCAGTGGGAAGACAAAGTGAGGTGACAGAGGCATGTTTAAAATTGGCAGGTGTCTGGATATGATTCACCATTTCTACCAAAGCAAAACAAAAATCAGCCCCTCGGGCTTGTTAAAAATATGTATGTGTGTGTGTGTGTGTGTGTGTGTGTGTGTGTGTGTGTGTGTGAATACATGTATTGAGTAAATATATACATGTACATATTGAATAAGTATATATATGTATATATTGAATAAATACACATATATATGTAAATATATACACATATATATTTGATCTACCAGAATAACTGGGAATAGCATTTCCTGCAAAACAGCAAGATGTCTTTAGAGCATAATACTATTTCATCTGAGCACTTTATCATAACATCAATTCCTCATCATGATTCACATCCTATTGTGTGCCATTAATGAGGCTCTGACAGTCATTTTTTTAACTTTTATTCAAAAATCTGAGTTTCTACTTAACATGTAGAAATTCTGAAACAAGGTTGGTTTGTGAATAAAAACTATAGGCTTGCAAAGAGTAACTCTTTTGAGCGGTGCTTAGAATTGAGCCTAGGGCACTCTAAAACTGAACTACACCTGCAGCCCCACTTATTTGTTTGTTTGTTTGTCTGTTTGTTTGAAATATGGTTTCACTAGCTTGACTGAGTTGGCCTCCAACTTGTGATCCTCCTTCATCAGCCTTCCAATAACTGGGATTACAGGCATGTGCTACTGTGCCTGGTAAGAATAATTCTTGCAGAATATTGGAGTCTTCCAATCCTCAAAGAATAAACTATTTTTTTTAATGATGTGTTTAGGACTATTCGCCAGTATCCCAGTTTTCTTCATCCCCTGGGTATATGGTAGGATGGACGTCTCTCACCCTTTAAAGTTGAGCATGGCTACACAGCCCTCTCTGCCTGAAGAAATACAACTGTGGGATATTTCACTCAGTTTTCCATTTTATTTTCCTATCTCAATCCTGGTCCTAGAGTGACCAGGATTGTCCAAATATCCATCCCCATCTCTTGACAATACATCTTGTAAACATAACAACTTTTATTCTTTTCAGCAACTGAAATTGGGAATCGCTTATTAAAGCAGCATAACTTAGCTTATCCTAACTGATACACAATATCCTTATTCAATTATAAAATACTTTCATCTTCATTAATATCTTAACATTAAGTTCATTTATATTAGGAGTCCAGAGAATTACAATAGATCCTCTCTTCAAAGTTTACAGAGTTAGCACATGATTACAGTAACAGGCAATATACAAATATTCCATAGTACATGGAAACACATCTTTAAGAGTTAAGACTGCAGATACAGAAACAACCCCAAACACACTCAAATACCTCATCTTTGACAAAGAAGCCAAACACCCTCACTGGAAGAAGGATAGCCTATTTAACAAATGGTGCTGGAAAAATTGGCTTACCACATGTCAAAAACTAAAACTAGATACATGTCTCTCACCATGTACTAAACTCAAATCAAAGTGGATCAAAGATCTTAACATCAAAACAGAAACACTAAATTTACTGGAGAATAGAATAGGAAGAACCCTTGAAGACATAGGGGTAGGAAAAAAATTTATGAACAGAACCCAGACTGCATGCGAAACAATACAAAGAATCAGTGCTTGGGACCACATGCTATTAAAAAG
>PVJO010016110.1:0-28831 GCA_004026905.1 Hystrix cristata | reverse complement strand
TAAAAATGGCAAATAAATATATGAAAAAATGTTCAACATCACTAGTCATTCAAGAGATGCAAATCAAAACAACGCTAAGATTCCAGTTCACTCCAGAAAGAACCGCATATATGGAAAAATCAATCAATAACAAATGCTGGAGGGGCTGCGGGGAAAAAGGAACCCTCCTCCCCTGTTGGTGGGATTGTAGACTGGTCCAGCCACTGTGGAAATCAATATGGAGATTCCTCAAAAAACTACAACTGGGGCTTCCATTTGACCTAGCTATTCCCCTACTGGGGATCTTCCCAGAAGAATTAAAATCATCACACCACAGGGATGTATGCACAACCATGTTCATAGCAACACAATTTGTAATAGCTAAGTCTTGGAAACAACCTAAATGCCCAACAACCAATGAATGGCTAAAGAAAATGTGGTTTTTCTATACAATGGAGTACTACACAGCCATAAAAAGGGATAAACTGGAGTCATTCGTATGTAAATGGATGTTCCTTGAGAACATACTTTTAAGTGAAATAAATCAGATACTCACGAGTACACATCGAATTGTTTCTCTGATACGAGAAACCATAACTGTAAATAAGGACAAAGAGGTGTAATAGATATTATATAAAAGGAAGATAATATACAAAGGAGAGGAGTACTAGAAAGAAAGAAGAGGAAAAGCAGAAAGGCAACAAAGGAAAGAAAAGGGAAAGGGAAAATATGGAAAATTATGAATAAACCTGCTATAAATAGGGAGGGAGGGAACAGAGGGGAGGGGTGGGGAAGAGGGGGGAGAACCAAGATGCATCATGTACAGGTACAAAATAAATGCGATGAATGTGACCATTATATGTAAAATGTACCAATACATGTTCTTGGTTTAAAATTTAAAAAAAAAAAGTTAAGACTGCAAAGTTGAGCAGAAGAAAGTGGCTTTTAAATTAGTGATACTGAAGGATTAATAAACCAAGAAGAAGGCCTTCTTTCATGAGTAAGATGTAGAGGTCTATGATACGTGATAAGACTCAACAACTAGTATTAGGATTATCATTACCATTATTAGTAGTCGTGGAAATCGAGGCAGAGATTCTAAATCCCTTAGTGCTCAAGACACTCTGCAGAGTCAGGTCAAATTGAATTTGGATTTCAGAAAAAAACATCAAATATGTTTTTAGTATAAGTGTATCCCATGCAGTATTAGGACACAGTTATACTGAAAAAATGTATTAGTTATCGTTTTATAAATTCAAAAATTGTTAAAATTATTGTAGACTTCCTGTACTCCCATCTGTTAAATCTAACAACTTTGGTCATGTATACCTCCGAAGGACTGTGTGGATCATGTAAAGAGGCTATTGGGGAAGCATTAGAAGTTTCTCTTTGAATATCAGTAAGATGAATAATAACAATAACAATAACTAATTACACATTTTTGTTTCCTAAATAGAAGGATAAATCATTCCTACTCATTTATAGAAATAAGTTCAAGACAAATGATGGAAATTGCCCGTTGCTTCTATAAAAGCAACAGTCTAAGGAAATAGTTTGAGAAAATGTATAACTTTTGTGTCATCTATTTTTTATAATCCAAATGATCACTAAACAAGATAATTAGTGGGGTTTTTTTTTTAACTCTTTTTCAAAATATTGTTTTAGGGCTGGGGATTTAGCTCAGTGGTTAGAGTGCTTGCCTTGTAAGCACAAGGGCCTGAGTTCAATCCCCGGCACTCAAAAAAAATAAAATAAAATTGTTTTAGTATTCTTCCTCCCCTGGCAGAAATCTACAGCATAAGTGACAAAAATATTTTATGCTGGTTTACTATTTTAAAACTACTGAATCAATTTTAATAACAATTGTTAAATATCAGGATACAGGCCAGACCTACTAAAATAAAACAAAATGTCCTTCCTTTATTGAGGTCTTGAAAACTTAGAGCAGGCACGTACAAAACTTTCAATGTTAAAAATTACATTTACAAAAGAAATAACCTTTATACTTAAGGACCCAATTTTCCCTACAGTGACTATCATAATTTAGAAGGGCACATTTGTTACAATTAATGAACCAGTATTGGTGTGTTATTAATAACTGAAGTCCATACTTAATGCACATTTACTTAATTTTTCCCTAAAGTCCTTTTACTGTTTTAGGATCCATCCAAAATACGACAGTACTGTTAGTCACCCTAACCTCATGGGCTCCCCTTGGTGCTGACAGTTCCTCGGACTGTATTTCTGATGGCAGTAACAGTTTCTAAGGGCACTGGTTAGATATTATGGGGAATGTTTTCCACATGATTAGGATGAAGTTGTGGGCCTCTGGAGGAAGCCATAGAGGTAAAATCCTGTTATGGTTTGTGTCTAGATGTCCCCAAAAAGCCTCATGTGGTGAGAGGTAGCTGGACCCAGAGCGTGTGATTACTAAATTAGTCCCCTGATTAGTTTGGCATGGTTCTGCTGGGATCAAGGATGTGACGCTAGGATTAAGGGTATTAGGATTAAGGATGGGAGTACTGCCCACCCTAAAACCAGGTAGCCTGGATAAAATATAAAATATAAAATACAGGAAGAAGCTGGTTTGTCCCCTTGCTTGCATGCCTTGTTTATGTGGCCAACTTCTGCCTGTCTGCCATGCCACCCTGCCTTGGACCCAGCTGATTGTGGACTGAAACCTCTACAAACTGTGAGCCAAATAAACCTTTCTTCCCTTAACTTTGGGTGTCTAGTATTTTGTCCCAGCAACGAGAGAAAACCTAACACAAATGCCATTATCAACACACCATATCAAGGGTAAAAAGTAGATTTTAATAATTGATAATTTTTATGAATTGTTCACTCATATTCTTGGACACTAAATTATAATTTAACGCCCCTATCTTAATGAAGTAGTCTGTAGGATCCACGGGGCATTGGCTGTAGAACCCTCGGGACACACAGATGCTCAGTCTCTTACATAAACTGGTGCAGTATTTGCACATAATCTATGCACACCCTACTATGAAGTCATCTCTAGACAGGTTATAATACCTAATAAGTATAAATGCTTTCTGAGCAGCAGTTAGATGGTAGTAAGAAATAATGACAAGAAAAGAGTCTGTATATATTCAGGACAGATGCAATCTTCTGTGTGTATTTTGGATTTAGGGTTGGTTGAAACTGGAAGTCCAGAACTTGCAGAAACAGAGAGCCAACTACATTGCCAATGAGTCCAATCCGGGCAAGACTCTTTTCAGAAATGAATAGTACCTACATGAACTGCAACTCCATTTAGAATGACTGGATGTCATTTTAAAGTGCAAAAGTCAAAAAAATTGAAACTTGGAAAAGAGTCTCATGAAAACAAGTATTACACTGGTCCTTTAATTAAATTCTGCATAATTAAAGGCTAGAGTTACAGTTACAGCTGGGCTAAAACAAATCCAGGAAATACAGAATTGTTGTGAAAGATAAGAAAAGTCACCTGTGGCTGAGGGCCTGCGTGCAACCTGCTCCCCCGGGGCAAACACCAGTCCGAAGTTCTTTTAGCGTTCAGGGTCTTAATTCTTTCCAACCATGCCAACCGTAATCCGATCAATGGTTTCCCCCAGGACCTAAGAGTTGGCATATCTCCCTTAGTATTTGAAAACACAAGAGACGTCAAGTCTCTTACCTGTTGGGCCTCCAAATGGAAAATTTCAGGGGGTGGGGAAAGCAAATGCATTATTGTTCAATTTTTAAATAGTTCATCAATAAAGAAGAATGAAAACCGTTACACAAAGGTTGTCTTTTTTGTAGCTCAAGGACAGTTGCTTACCAGAGATTTCACATGGTCCTAACTAATCCTATCAACAGTACAGTGGCAATGTGAGCTTGGATATGTATTTTTCAAGTTCACGGAATGACCTTTAAATAGAAACCTTTTTAAAGTATGCATTACTTTTGGCAAAAAATCAGGTGAGGATTCCTTTTCCCTCTTTCTGTAAGACCCAAAGGCAAAAACTGAAATAATTAGTATGTAGAATGTCAGCAGGGGAGTTGAAAACATTAAGGAGGCCAGAATACCTCCTTGCAGCAAGCCTGGAGGTGGCCAGCTTCTGGGATCAACCACCAAAAGCACAAACTCAGCTATAAACTCCCAAACAGTTCTCCCAAGACTAGACAGGGTCAGTAATTTTAGACAGAGCCCCCAACTTGGGGGGCCAGGGATTTAGCTCAGCAGTAGAGTGCTTGCCCAGCAAGTTCAAGACCCTGCATTTGATCTCCAGCACCCCCCAAAAAAAACTTGGGTAGCAGATGGATTCAAACACTAATATACTGCCAACACATTGCTTCAAGTAAGAAATAATTTAATCTACATTATTGTTTCAGTGGACAGCCATAATTTAAACATCATAGGGATACCACCATAAAATACACTTGTTAGGTGTGAGGAACCTCTCCAATCTAATGACACATTTGATACTTCGACAATTCTCAATGTGCAAGTTTCATATTGCAAAGAAATTTCAAGGAAGGTGTACCAAATTTAAGTGAAGCAGGGTACTCTATAATAGTGAAGATATTAACATTTAAAAAAGCAAATGCTTTATTTTCAATTAATATTAACTCTGAGTTACAGACATCTATGTGAGATGAAATAAAAGTAAACATGAAATTATCAAAAAAAAATTTTGGAAGTGCTGAGGGTTAAACCCAGGACCTCCTGCACGCTAGGCAGGTACTCTGCCACTGAGCTATATCCCCAGGCTGGAATTCTACTCCTGAGGTCATACAATTAGATTCTAACATTGTACTGTGCTACATTTAAAAAAATACATATCCAAAACAAATTAATATTAATCTTTCTTTATAAAAACAGCACAACATTTTCAATGTGCATCATTCAAGGTCTTATCTCCAAATTAGCAGCTGGATAATTTTGTAGCAGTTTACAATAATTTTCTTTCAGTTGACAATATCTGAAATCACAGAAAGTATCTTCAATTCAAATACAATGGTTAATGTACATTTATTTTAAGAAAATAAATCTACTATTGATAATTCTATATTCCCAATTTTAGCATTTTTCATCTGTACTTTCTCTTAAGATAATGCCTTTTTAAAAGTAGGAAAATTCCATAAACCAATATTTCCTTGTGTTTCATAGTCCACTACTTTTCTAAAGAACAGAGGGTTCCTGTTCTATGAAAATATAAACTTATCCTAGCCATACTTTTTGTTCCAAAGGCATGTATAGTATCATCCTGCGGCAAACTACCTGGAGTGTTTGAACTCTACTTACTGGCAGATACTCTGCCTTTGAAAAACAACCTGCTACATTTGAAGATGCCAGAAAATGTGCAGCAATTACCTTAATTGACAAAAGCACTCCACTACATCCACACACGGAAACACAACAGCCCTTGCCAACCAATCTTCATACTGATGTCTCATATACATTCAGTAGTAGACTGTCTTCAACATACACATTTCAGTAATAGACTCATTTCAGCATACACAGATGAGATGATTTGATGATAAGCATACATTAAAAATGTGTCTTCCATAAGGTATTTCCCTAGAAGCCAACTATACACCAATGCTCAAGAGTTCTTATTTGTGCTATATTAGTATACAATCCATTTTATAGTAATTTTAATGACCAACACTCAAGGAGGTTGGACTCTAACAGAGAGAAGCATGAAAACAACTTTGTAAGCCAATAAATGCATGAATCAGCTTCTAGTCTGCATATATGTTATAATGGAGATAAAACAGGGCAGGATGATAGAGAGACTAAAAAACAGCCAAAGTAGCCACAGATTAATAAACCAGGCAGATAAAGATGGAAGATGAGATAAAACACTGTTTTGAGTCACCATTTATAGTTTAAAAAAACAAAGCAAAACATGCAAAGTTAACTGAAGAATAGTTTATACTAGCTTAAAGAATGACCCATATTATCCATAGGAAATTCTAATTCATTCAGGGAATAGTTCAGTATCAAAGTCTCAAAATCTGCCACAGAGATTAGTTTTCCGTCACCTTGGAGACCACATTGATACTGTCCTGAGGTCATTGGTACGGACTACACATCCTTCCCTACCCCAAATTCATAACATGAAGCTCTGTTGACAGGGTGACATTCAAAGACAGGGCCTTTCAGAGGTAATTAGGATTAGATAAGATCATTATATGAGAAGGGAAGAGAGATCCAGAAAAGATCACATGAGGATAAAGCTAGAAGGCGACACTCTGTGAGCCAGGAAGTAAGCCCTTACCAGAAACCAAATCTGCTATTTTCTTAGACATTGTGCCCTCCAGAATTGTAAGAAATAAATATGTTACATAGGCCACCCATTCTACAGTATTTCCTTATGATAGCCTCATCTAAAGGAGTTCTGTTATAGTTTTGATCAAATGACCCCCAAAATACTCAAGGTGGAAGGTGACTGGATCATGGGGCATTACATCCACTAGCAGATTCATCCAGCGATGAATACAGTAGCCAAAAGTGCTCTTAGGATATGGGGCCGGGTTGGAGGTGGGTCACCTGAGACGGGCCCCAAAATGATGTGTTCTTCTCCCTGACTCCTCCCTCCCTTCTCTCTCTACTTCCTGGTTGCCCTGGGTTAAGCACTTTTTACTCCACCATGACCCTCTGCCATTCTGTTTCTGGAGCCAGCATACCAGGGATTGAAACTCTGAAGCAAAGTAAATCTCTCCTAAATTGTAGGTACTGAGCATTTTGTCCCAGAAATAAGAAAGAGACCAAGTAAGGGCTTTACAGTATGTTGATTTACTGGAGCCTTTCAAAAGCCAGGTTGCATTCATACAATAGAAATGCCACTGGACATGTTTTCCCTAAATTCTGTGATTTAGGAAAACATGGTATGTTCTTGGGTCTGGAATCAGGCAGTATTTATGTCACGCAGTATGGTACTCAATGATGTCCTCAAGACTCCACAGCATTAAGAGGCGTGTTGCCAAAATACCTCACCATCTTCTCCTGGTGATCCCCCCTGCTTCATAAATTCTTCTGCCATCATAATATTCTCCACAATGTCACACATCTGCACACTGCCATACTTGATATCTTATAACATTTGTGTCTTTTCTAACCCAATACACATGTGCAGGTTTCCTTCTTGATATGATGATGATGAATTCTTCCACATTCCAATAGTTTCACTGCAAAATGCTGACCAGCCACATTGACAGTCTTGCCCAGTATCTTGTAATCCATGTAGAAGCTCTACCTTTGGCAAAGGTCCCTTGGTATCCATGCTCACAGACGCATCGACAATCAATACATAGGTAACAATGTGGGTTTTACATGAAAACTAGTGAACAGAAAAGCCAAAATCACTCCTACAGTAAAACAGCAGCTAGTTAATATAAGTCATGAGTACAGGCATTAAGAAATAATATTCCCCCTCAAGATTTACAGAAAAATTTTCTCTGAACACTAAGAAGTAGAAGGAAAGATGAACAGTGAACAAATACAACTGTGCAAGCACGGACGATATTCAAGGAAACTGAAAGTAAATCTCAGTGACAGCATCTTGATTGGGCCAGCACTGAAAATCTCATAGAGCCACCAAATCTGGCCCACCTATTCTCAATCAGCGAAGATGACAAACAACCGCAAGGAACAACATGCAATTCACAAGCAGAAGAACAGCACCCAAAGGTTTTCTGAGAATGGGAGAACACAACAAAACCTATTGGTCCAAAAATCTGGCATGTTGTTTTTAAAACTTTCATCCTCACTTTCAAGAAATAAAATATGAGAAAGCACATTGTGAAGACTAATATGCTCCAAAATACAAAGGAAGAACTTTGCTTATATGTCCTCCCACACTCCGTTCAACCCAAGACAGCACTTTCTCAGCCTCTGTCACCAGCACGCCCACTTGCAGTCCCACCTCACCTGCCATGCTGGAGGTAAATCTGAGCCTCGTGAAATGCCGTTTGGCAGGCCAAGAGGAAGCCACACAAACTCATTATACTGTGTGAGCATTAAGTATGTTAAGAATAAAAAATCTGAAGTTCTACTGACAATTACTGCATTTTAGGAGAACAGGCATATAGAGAAAGGGAAGGATTTCAGAAATGTGAAGGGAAGTAAGTTTTGAGAACCACCTCATTATGAAATTTAAATTTGAAAGGGAGAGACACAGCCACTCTTCAAGTAGAAGAAAGAGCTGACCTACTCAAACTGGGAGTAAATGGTCTAGTCTTGAAGATACATACCCATGGCACTTGTCTGCTACTCCTTACATCCTGCTTTCTCAAAACTGATATTCTGTGCACTTTACTGAATGAATAGGTAAATCAATGACCCATCAATCAGCCCATCATACACACAGTTCTGTTGCTGTACTGGGTTAGGCTATCTGCTCCTTCCCACTTCTTGAAATTCTTGCAGGTTTTACCAAATATTATGAAAACCCTGGCAGGCAGCTCAGCACTCACACTCAGTGTTTTAGTTACTTTTCTCTCGTTGTTCGGACAGAATACCCGACACCCAAAGTTAGGGGAAGAAAGGTTTACTAGCTCACAGTCTGCAGAGGTTTCAGTCTATAGTCCGCTGGGTCCGAGACAGGGCGGCATGGCAGAGGGGCAGCCCATGGGCAGCAAAGTAAAGTGAGGAAAATGCAAGGAATGTATGCAAATCAGCAATGCAAACAAGCAGCTAGTTAGCTTCTTCCTGTATCTTTTATCTAGGCTACCTGCCCCCAGGGCAGCCCGCACTCCCACCCCCAATCTCAGTCTCACATCCTTGATCCCAGCAGAACCACACCAAATCGATCAATAGATTAATTTAGTAATCACACACTCTAGATCCAGCTATCTCTTACCACATGAGGCTTTGGGGGGACATCTAGACACAAACCATAACACTCAGTCTCGTGTGTCCACAGGAAAAATGTTCAGGGGCAGAAGGGAAGTCACCTGAGTGTAGGTTTCCCCCTTGTTTCTTCCTTGCTTCTTTCTTGGGTCCACAAGTATACACTAAGAGCTCTTTCATTCTCCTCAACTGCATGAACAAGAAGCATGTGTCACTACACAATTCCTCACACAACTCTGAATAGCAGAAAGAAAACTTCAGATTTATAGGGAGAAAGGACCCTACCTTAAATTGCCATAAAAAGCAAGCAAAGTCTTCTTTAACATCTCTTCTCAAATACTGAAAATCTTGCTAAGTAATATACTCAATGAGGAATTTGAACTTCCCTTCTCTACTTCCTTCAAAAGTTTGGAGAATATGAAACAAATTAAATTTTTGTAACTTACACATGATTTCTTCCTAGTGGCAGGCTACAGTTGGAGTGATAAGAATTCTCTGCAATTTTGTTCAAAGTATTTAAGGAAATAGGCTCAAAAAATGGAAGCCAACTATGGTTCACACTTCTAAAACTGTTCTGATAAAGCCTCATAGGTGCCAGACTCGGCAGCCCACCAGGAGAGAAAATATTCCGGAGACAGCTCTACAGACTTCACTCTCGAGGAACAAAAGGGCTTCATGCTACCCCCTTCTTTAAGCAGCAAACATCTGTGCAAGAAGAAAAACATACAAGAAAACTTCTTGAACCAATTTGGGATAAGATACAATCTTTGAAGTGGATAGAGAAATAACAAAAATGACTTCCAATCATGGGTAAAGGAGAATTCTCCCTTTAGGGAATGCCCAGTGGGGCGGCATACAACAGTATCTTTACAAGCATTGGCAAAGTGGGCATTTTATATCCGTATCAGTGGTAGACTTCAGAGATCTAGTTTAGAGGCAACAAAATCTTTTGACTCCTATTCAAAAGATCCAAAAAAAAAAAACTATGTCTGAAGTACATAAAAGCTTCAATGAATATATTTTATACTTAAATGTTTATTATTATTGTGCTTCTCATGGCATTTCACGTGAATTATAACATCACAGTCATCAAAACCCTTGGAGTTTTGATCTGAATGAGCTAGTAACAAAATAAACAGAGATGCGAGGTCACAAGAAACAGTAAATGCCAACCATAATTGGATCTCAGAGCTTGCAACCCTCATTCAGTGTTCCCTCCATAGGGTCCAGCGACCAGTACCCAAAATGAACCCAAAGCAAACAACCCATAATGGTTTGTGACTCATTTTTGACAATAAATCATACATATCACAAAATTATTAGCTGACCATTTACTATGTGCCAGTTACTATTCTAGGATTTGAGGACTAAAGATTAATGAAAAAAAGGCAGACAACTCATATGTGGTTGGCCCAGGGAGAGGCATGGTCCTCTTTGACCAAGGGAAAAGGTACACTTCCTGGAATAGGGGGACATAATATGGAAACTCATATGTCTTAATTGACTCCTCCCAATGAACATGGATTTGAGAAGTAAGGCACTACTGGAGAACAAACAAAAAAGTGTGTAAGTACCCTACATGTAAACACCAGTCACCCATGAACACAGCCTTTCACAAACACCTGGATTTCACGTAGAGGACCTAAGTTTGTACAGAAGCTACTAAGTCTCCTTTATGTGCAAAAAGCAAAGGCTAGAACTATAGAAAATGACCTACTATTATTTCATAGTAGAAACAGCTAGTTTATTTAAAGTCCCGTTATTAAGATACCAAGAACTTTAATAATCTTTGAATTTACCATCACAATCTGAACACTCAAGAATTATTCTCCTGTACCAACAATGGCACTCAGTAGTAACCTATTCACTAGCTAAAAACATGGTAAATTTGGGACATTAATTCACTAAGTTGGGGTATATTCCTTCAAGTAATTGCTTCATTGCCTTATTTACTACAGAGACACACAAAATCAGTGAACAATAAAATGTTTTCTTAAAGAATAACCCCTCCAGGAGAAAAACAGACAAATTTAATATCGAGCTCTAGAACAACACTTGTAAAAGAAGAATAAAATCAGGCACACACTGTCGAAGACATGACATAGGATGCAGTACTTGCTAAAAACAAAAAAATACATAAATCAATAGTTCAGGTGAGAAATATGCATAAGATAGGAAATGACAATTCACAGAAGACTTAGAACAGACAACTAAGCAGGGAGACATTTAACTTTAGCAATATTCAAAGAGAAGTAAATTAAATCACAAAAGAACACAATTTTCCCCTATGTAATTACAAGGCTTTTTTTTTTTTAAATTACAATATCCATTTTGTCAAAATCATGGGAAAACAGGCAAATCCATCCCTGCCGAGAGAACATAAATCACAGAACTTCTCTGAAAGACATGTTGACAAATGTATCAATGGCCATGAAAACCCCCAGAGTTAGGAAATAACCTAACGCAAATAACCTGGTGAAGAGAACTAAGCTCACGGGATCGTAATCACAGCATCAAAACAACCACCAAAAAATCAAAATGCCATAAAAATTTTATAAAAACAGAGTTATTTAAGTAAACGATGTTACATAAAGGTATGGGAAACATACTAAAACTGGATACTAAAAACAGGAAAAGCTTCCTTGCACAGTAAGAGGTAACGAAACAGTATGAGCCCTCCGCTTCCAAATCTAAAAATTCCCACAGTTACCATTTCTGCTCAAGGCAGGGTCAGCTCTGAGCTTTGAGGCCAGGCATAAACTTTAACTTTTCACTGTATGTTTTCAATATTTTAATGAGCATGCATTATTTTAAAAAAAAAACAAAAACATTATTTGAAGGCTGGGGATTTAGCTCAGTGGTTAGAGTGCTTGCCTTGCAGGATCAGGCCCTGAATTTGATCCCTAGCAGCCCCCCCAAAAAAAATTATTAGAAAAGAAGTAAACCATTAATGGGTTATTCAGTTCTCAAGAAGACACTGGTTTGCAAAACCTACTCAGTACAACAAAAATTTAAAACAGAAAAAAACATAAATAGGACAGATTGGGCTACCTGCAATACATATTCCATGAAAAATGAATCTTGACTTTAAGTCAAACATTCAGCTAAGTAATGAAACTTATTCCACAGCAAATGTGTGATACTCTCTTCAAAAAATGAAAAAGTCGTGATTTTTTTCTGTGCAGTGGTGTAATATATATTAAACAATCATATAGTTAGTGGAAAATACTATATATAGAATGAAGCACTTGAAATCTGACCATAAAGACTGTGATCTCACATTTGTGCAGGACTGTGGGTGGGTATGTGTGCTGGGTATCATATAAAGCATAGTTCTGGGTCTTAGTTTTCTTTTTTATCTTAGCTATCATGAATACTGCCACACATAAGTAACTGTTCTTTGAGATATAACTCATACCTACATATTTCTTTAGTTAACTGCAGCATAATACATAGATGTACCTACTATGGACTTCATACTATTACTCTTTGCTAGACTTTTTTTTTTTTTTTTTTTTTTTTTTGGTGCTGGGGATCAAACTCAGGGCCTTGTGCTTGCAAGGCAACCGCTCTAACCACCGAGCTAAATCCTCAGCCCCACCTTAACCAACTCAAGCCATACCAACAGCCTGATCTACACACTACTGCCCTCAGATACACACACTAACACACCACCATCCACAATCTGGATACATGGAAGGTGATTCGTACTGCCCCTGACATTTTTTTCACTCCCTCAGTGTGCATTTCTGGGCAATTTCTCTTCCTCCTGACCCCCCTCTCCGCATGACTCCAAGACACATGCTCTGTACCATGATGGACTACGTTAAAAATGAGAGATAGGACTGTAGGTCTTTTATACTTGGACAGTGTAGTTTGCTGCCAAAGAAGTTGCTCTGTCTGTAAATTAAGTAATTCTGTACAGCTAAAGGTAATGACTGCTATGTTACTCTAATATTTGAAAGTCCCAATAAAATATTTGATAGAGAAGAATAACATTTGTTTTATAAGTGGGCATTTTTAGGTTGAGTAGTCATGCTCACAGTTAAATAAAATATTGTATCTATTTGGAAATGCAATTTTTTCTTCTTTCTTAACCAGCTTCATGATTGGTCCTATTAATACTGAAACATTAAACGCCATCTGAACTCTAATTATCTACACTGAGGTAGAACGTGCTATGGACAACAGTCAGCCTGGATCATCATTTTTATATGGCTTGGGAAGTCAGATTTTGACACTGTCCTTTTTAAGCTCAATTCTCACCACTTACACAGCCAACCAAATATCAGCAGTTAGAAACTAACATGGGGACTAGGGAAGAAACACTAAGGGTGAGTTATTTTAAAATTAGCTTTCAAATAAATCGGTTGAATTTCATGGGTCATCCTCACTATAAATCAGCCAGGGCATTAGACATTCCCCTGATAATTCCTGTTACAGTGTCAAAATACCATGAAATATTTAAAGAGCTCAACTACTAAGTGAAGTACCGTGAAAGCTACTGTATCCAGAATTCTATCAACCGGAATTCTTTATAAACCATGTCAATGGGGAACACTTCTTCCTTATTTCTGATACTTCCTGCCAGATAAAGGAAACTTAATTAGTGAAACACTTCTGGCCTCTCTCCAACCCTTCACATTCTCTGCCTCCCTTGATTCTTGCTTCTTCCTCTGCAGACCTCCATGCTGCAGAGAGCCTAGCAGGACTCTACCATCCCTGTGGGCAGGGAGGGAGGACGGCCAGGACCTGGGACGTCATTCAGCTTCCACCAAAGGCAATGCCTAATGAGTGCTGACCATGCCTTTATCTTCTTTTCCTTTAGGGGCTGGGGATTTAGCTCAAGTGGTAGAGCGCATGCCTAGCAAGCACAAGGCCCTGAGTTCAGCCCCCAGCACCTCCCCCGCCAAAGAATCTTTTTTTCTTTTAATTTCCCAATTGGCTCAGAACCTAGGGGAAAGAAGGAGCATTGATATTCACTTGGCTCCTTAAAGATATCAACAATCCATATCTGCATATTTTATAATTTTTGAAGTAAACATATACATTTCTGAGATTTATAGTGTGGCATGGCAAAATGAGAAATGATGTTACAACAAAGACTACAAGATTATTTGAGGCGCCTAAACTGAAGGAATGAATGATATGCAACTCACACATAATATATCTAACTAATATATTTTTTTACCAGTAGTGGGGATTTTACCTAGACTCTTGTATGTGTTAGGCAAGCACTCTACCACTGAGCTACATCCCCAGCTCTGTATCTTTTAAATCAAATTTCTAAGGACAGTGGTAATAATCACATCTATTAAACCAAAAAATTTAAAAAAAAAAAAGTGAATGAGATTCCAGTCCTTACCAATGCAGGATAAACATATTTACTAATCTCAATGATAGAATTATCTGTTTCTCACCATCTATCAATATAAACTAACCATTCCTTTCTGTAAGTAGCACATCTGTATCATTCAAAGCTTCTAGAAATTTTTTGACCCTTGCACTTAAGTAAATATAATTAGTTCACCTGGGATCTTTTGTCCAATAACCAAAATATCCTTTATAATAATGTGGATTTTACTCTAGTAAAATAATCAGCAGTTCCCACAACGGAGTACCAATTTGGATACAAGTAACTATATTTATTATCAAAATGTGTTTTTGACTGAAGATAAACTGGTCCCCTGTTACACAGCTCATATTCTGTAACAAATTCTAAGACATATTAAAGTGTAGTTATCCCAAAAATTACCATGCTGAATGAAGATCACATCTCACATTCAACTCCTCTGGGTTTGATGACCCCCAAAAAGGTGGGTATCTTCAAACCTAGAGAAGCCCCACCCTTGTGGACCCTCGTGGGCCCTCACGGACACTCGTGGACCCTTATGGATCCTCGTGGGCCCTTGCGGATGCTCGTGGGCCCTTGCGGATCCTTGCAGACCCTTGTGGACCCTCGTAGACCCTTGTGAGCCCTTGTGGACCCTGTGGACACTCACTGTAGACCCTAAGAGTGAAGGGACAAGAGACAGTCACCACTGACTTTCAGAAAAGTATCAACACACACACTTGGTTTTATTTTCATGGACTTGATTTTGATGGAAGGGAGGGAGGTCTTCTCTTATGTAACAATTTTTGCCACCTAAGTATCTTTTTCTATTTCACAATAATAGATTGGAATTCATATTCTGTGGTTCTAAACCAAGATGTTTAATATTTGACCACCCAGTTTATTAAACTGTCTATAACATTATTTGTACAACGTCAAACTTTGTACAAAATCTGATCTCAATCAATTAGGTAACTAGCATAACCTTAATAAGGAGTATCAAAGCTTTGCAATTTCTAACAATTAAATTAAAATCTTTTTAACAATAGTGCTAGGAAGGTAATTTATTTCTCTTTGAACTTAACTATATTTCAGTATGGAAAGGAATCGCATGTTTCAGAATACAAATTGGCATTTTTATACACAAACTGACACAGTAAAACAGGATAAGGAGGCAGTACATCCAGTCTTTCCTAGGGAGAGTGGTAAACTAGTAACATACACGAAACATAATTGTCTTAATAACTAGCTGTGTGTGTGAGAGAGAGTATATTTACATAAATACTTACAAATTACAAACCACTTGTTCATGCACTGACTTATCCTCGAATCAAAAAAAAAAAAAGTACATTATCCTGGGGCTGAGGATTTAGCTCAGTGATTAGAGTGCTTGCCTTGCAAGCACAAGGGCCTGAGTTCGATCCCCGGCACCACAAAAAAAAAAAAAAAAAAAAAGTACATTATCCTCAAATCAATATTTTGAGAGAATCTGTTTTATTGTACCCATTTTACAGCTGAAGAAACTAACGTTTGAAGACTGAATAAATGTTCAAGGATACACAGCTAAGAACAGAGTTGAGATATAGTCAATGCCAGTTTTCTCTCTGCATTTCCATATACATAGGAAGCAGAATGCAAAATAGAATCAGTATTGAAATTCGTTCTTCAATAATAATCATTTAAGAGCAGAAGTATACTTCAGGGCAAAAACTTGGACTATGCCCTTCAGTGTATGTGTATTTCTTATATTTATATGAAATATTATAACATATTAGAATATGTAATGCATAAGAACACAAAATGATAAAATTATCATTTTCCAAATAATTTGCCAGAGAATGCAGATGAATATTTGTCTAAGATGTAAATCTACTAGAAAGCATTGTAGAACTTATTTATTCATTATTTCTGATTTGCCAAAAACTAATTGACACAGAGTATAACTTCAACATCCTAATATAGCTACATTTCCTACAAATAAATTAACCATGATACAGAGCTTTAAATTACATTTATCTGCTATGCGATCAAAGGATAAACAACCGGAAGTGTTATCAGCACGCATTTTTGCTTATGAATCTTAACATTTAATGGACTAAAATCACAGTATGATAAAATATTTCTGTGTGTTTCCTGTGTTGGAGGTACTGTTTGTGAATATAATTGGATTCATTAAACCCAACCAGGCAGTTTACTAATCAGTAGGCTGTACTGGAAGACAATGTGATAGAAACTACCTATGACATGTTTCATACTTCATAGAAATATAAAAAACTGCTGATTTGTCATAGAATGACACAAACTTGAAGCTACCAAGTATCATGAACTTGAACCGTTGCACTCAGATTAATTTTATACACGGCAATGTTTCACATGCCAAAGCCAACAAGTATCAGGGCCCTGAGAACACCTGTTGTGGTTCAGATCTAAAATGTCTCGAGTATTGAGAGGTGGAGCTGCTGGAAGGCGATTAGATCCTGGGGGTGCTATACTCATTGGTGGGTTCATCTATTGATGGGGTCTTCACTGAATTTTCTGTTAGAAGGCGGGATCTGGTTGGAGGGGCTGGGTCATTGGAGATGTGACCTGGAAGGGTATATTCCTTATCCTGGGTCTTTGCTTCTCTGTCTGGCTTCTGGCTGCCGTGAGTTGAACAGCTTTCCTCTACCAGGCCTTCCACCCTGCCATTTCTGCCTCCAAGCCAGCCAACCACACACTGAATCCGCTGAAAACATGAGCCAAAGAAACTTTTCTTTTTTACTGTAGGTGTCAGGTATTTTGTCATGGTGACAGGAAAGCAAAAAGACACCTTTGGACCCCAGCCCAGACAAACCATTCTTGGGGTCGGTGACACCGTAACTCAATTCTCCTCTGCCAGTCTCTGTCTCTTAAAGGCTGCGCCACCTCAAACCCCACACTGGGACCAAGCTGCCAGGATCTAAATCCCTATGGGACAGACGGGAAACCGCAGTAGGGACCCAGAGGGACCAGGAGAGGTGAGACTCATCCTAGCACAGCCCAGAGGCAGGCGCTTGGGCCCAGCCTAAGCTCATGCTGGAAAACTTGTGCCAGATTTTAAGCTGCTTTTTTATTGTGGGGGGAAGAGGTAAAAATGGATGTTCTTGAATTATATTTATTTGGGACAAATAAATCTGTGCATTGTGTGAGGGGGAAAAAAAACCTTTGGAATATGGATGATAAAACCATCATGGAAGCCAATGGAAGAATATGGCTTGAAAATGTATTTTTCAAGCCAACCAGCAGAGAGTAACTGTACCACATGTTCACCCAAGGCACTGAATTTAAAAGTGATTCCAGTCTATTCTTGCTGTTTATTCATGGTATTGGAGTATAAGTACTTCTAACTATGTGAGATCTTTTAAAAATGAAAACTATGCTGTGGCAAGTGTTATTAGCATCATCAAATCCCCTTTAAAAAAGTGGAAATAATTTTCCACAAATGAAAGCAACCAGAAAGGAGTATTTCTACCTTCTGTGGATAATCATGGAAGGGGCAACTTTGGCAGGTCCAAAATATAATACTTTCTACTTTCGTTTAATTACCTTGCTACAATGAAATATATTGATCCATAGAAAGTATACTTGACCTTATAAACAAATTACAATAAATTATTTCAAGTCTAACTGCAATGCTGTCTTACATTAGGACAACCTGATGAAATGACTCCACAGAACTCTTGAACAATTTCACATACATGCCCACCATGTAAAAGAAAACTTTGAAAAAGCACAACAGAAACTAGCCAATTCTCTAAAATTTTCGGGAAAGGCACTAAGTACTCAATTATGTACCAAAAGTAATATTATGTTTGAGAATAATATAAGTTCATTTTTAATTTTAGAGGCCATTATGAAAGTGATATTATCCTTAGAAATTATTGAACAAAACCATGAATTGCATTTTCCGACTGATAGTATTTAAATTTCATTTTTTAATCCCTGATGAACCCTTTCACTGGGAGAAAGAATTGGCTGCTACTCTATTGTGAAAGACGTGAAGTGAATAGGAATACTGTAATTTGATAGTGCACGACTTTTCTTACAAACAATGAAAACATTAGTAACATCTATAATGACTGGGTTTTACAACTACACAAACATACACCAAATTAAATAAAGCTGTTACACAAAACTATGACAATTTTGTTAAAGTAACGCTCTCATGTGCTTACTACAATTGCTGTTCAATCAGGTACTATCACTTTCAGCCTACAATATAACATAAAACCGTATGTGCAGTCCATGTGCTTTTTCTCAGCTGTTCTTGGATACAGGCAGAAAGCAGTATCAACTAGTGCTCTAAGAATCACATTTAAAATGGAAAGATTAGAATCAAAAAAGGGGGGAAAGGACGGAAAAATGCACGTCTACTTCATCTAATGCTTCTTTTTGAAAGAAATGTTATATAAAAACAATGTAGGGGGCAAAACACTGTGTCCCACTAGAACTCAAAAAGTTCTCTGAATGTGAATAAGGTGAAACCGAAGCAATATTGTTAAAACTAATCACAGTGTTCCCTTAACTTGAGCCGTGCAGACCCTGCTAGTCTTTCTGCAACAGTGACTAGTTATTAGTTAATTACAGGCCTCCCAAATTTCAACAGCTAACTCCGAACATAATCATTTTCATTCAATCCCTGAGACCTTCTAACCCCTAGACAAGTCAGCAGACCACTTAACATTTTTTCCCAGCAACATGAACAAGGCATTCTGAATGTGGCAGCGACAAGGTAAGAAAAGAGATCTCATGCCGCTTAAAGGATCCGGTCCATATGCAAGGATCCTGGGCCCTGTTTGTCGTACTGCTTTTGGATCCAGCCCCACAGCACTTACAGGACCGTCTCCCTGATTCAATATGAATCATATCCAACACTTCTCCGTGGGATTTTAGAACTAGCCCAGCTCTGAAGCCTTTCAGTTCTCTAGTTAAAACCCCACCAACAGAGATCTATACAGACTTGCCATTAGCAGGAGGATGCACAATGAGATAACTCATGGTTTGTTTAAGGACCTCCCCATTTTCATGGAGATGGGAAGAAAAATCTAAGAAAAATCCAAGCACCTTAAATACTGGGCACATAGTTCCTAAAACTGTAAGTCTACGCCTATCGGGCCAGATACTAGGATTGTAACGTATTTCTTTTGTAAGCCACCACACTTGCTTGAGGACATGAGGCACACACGTTCATAACACCTTCCAGAGCTAAAGCAAATCAGATCGGTTCAATTCAGGGACACACAGCACCTTGCAACCACAATCTGCCTTTTATTTTCTCATCTTCCACCGCCTTCGTTACCCCTGTCTGTACAGTGAAACACAACTTCGGGCTTTTGGGAAGTGACTGCTCTTTTGTGAGAACCACATATTCGCACAACCCCAAAATTCCTAAGTCTGTTTTTCTCTACCACCCAGACCAAGGAGGCTGCAACACCTCTCCAGTGACTTAATTCTGAGCGTAGTGGCTCAAACCTGCTGAGTAGCAATCGATAAAAACACATTACACACCAGAAGAGGAAGGTCGGGGGAAAACGAGAAGCAGCTTTGCTTTCAGCCATTAATCACGAACCACCCAAATATCTCATCGCACATCATCTCCCATGCACATGCACAGCTCTCCAAACCTGGGTTTCAGACGGCGCTTTCCAGAGCCTCACTATCTATTGTCAGGGCTCAGAAGCCCCAGAAAATTGTGAATCGAGCTGAAAATGCGTCCTCGGAAACTGCTAAATATAGACCAAAGGGTCTCCCGGTCTGGCAAGCAGCGGAGACTGAAGACTCGGCCATGGACGTATATGACTAAGTCTTTCCATTCTGTTCTAGCCAAACATCGTAATGACATTGAACATAAGGGCAAAAGACTGGAGGGAAGTCCTCCCCACCCCCACCCCGTCTTCTCCCGTATATTAGGGACGTCATGAAGGCACCGGGTACGCTCTCCAGGGCGGCGGGGAGCGGTATTGTCGGTGGTGCCCTAAATACGTCTCCTCCGGGGGAGCTGGGCGGCGGGGAGGGGGAGCGCGCGAGGAGCCGCTCGGTACCCGCTCCGCGAAAGGCACGAGCCCGGACCCAGCCCGGCGCCCAGCCGGCAGAGGGGCCGAGGGTCAGCCCCGGAGGCGCGGGGAGGGGGCGCCGCCGGCAGGGATGCGCCGGCCCCGAGCCGGCCGCGGCCACTCACCGAGAGGCGCGGCGCCCGGCTGCTTCCTGGCGAACATGCACCGGCCGCGGCGACGGCTGCTTGGTCCGCGGAAGGCGTGCGCGCCGCCGCCCGGCTTCAGGGCGAGGTCCCGACCTTGCCCGACCGCAGCATCGCCCGCTTTTGTTGTCTGAGCGCGGCCGCCGGAGCGCGGTGCCGGCGGGGAGCGGGCGAGCGCGGCGGGCGAGAGGCGGCTCCCGACGCGAGTGCGCAGCGCCCGGCCGGCGCCTCCCGCGCGCAGCGCCCCCTGCCCGGCCCCGCGGGCTGCTCGGGCTCGGCGGGCTCCGCGGGCGCCGCCGGCCGGCTAGCGCAGCAGCCCCGCGGGCGCGAGCCTGGGCGGCCCGTGCGGCCCGTGCAGCTCGTGCGCTCCCTCCCGAGCTGCGCCTCGCGCACCTGCGCCGCCGCCGCCGCCGAGGGCGAGGCTCCTCCCGCGGCGCCTCAGCCTCGCCTGCGCCTCGGCGGCTGGCCCCGGCGCCCGGCCACTGAGGGAGCGTCCGCCGCGCCGCCGAGCCCGGCCCGGGCACCGAGCATGCCCAGTGCCGCCGCCAGCGCGCCCGCTCGCCGCGCGCACTCCACTTCTCCTGGTTTTCGCGGCAGCAGCGGAAAGGGGAGGAGGCCGCGGGCTGGGCGAGGGCCGAGCATCCTCGGGAGCGCACGCCCCGGACCCGACGGGGAAGGATGAGCGCGAGCCGGGCGCAGCTGGAAGGGCCCGGAGCGGGCGGGTCTCAGGGTCCGACCTGCCTTCGCGCGCCGGTTACCCGCGGCGGGTCCGGAGGGCCGGCCGCAGCCCGCGAAGGGGCAGGGCCGCGGGGGCGCTAGGGCAGCTCGAGAGCCGGGGCGGGCGGGGCAGTGTGAGCTGGCGGACAGAGGGGCTGCTCTTGCAGACGTCCTGGTTCTAGATCAAGGCCCGGCCTCGTCCAGGTCCTTGCACAGCGCTGCCCCGTCTTACCACCACCTCCAGCGTCCTGAGGACACAGCGGAGAGACTCTGCTGTGCAAAGGCGTTGTGGTTTTGAATCTAGGATTTACGTAAACTTCCCCCAACTAAGACCCTTGTTCAGTTTGGAACTGAATAGATGAGTTCTCCTGGTCCTCTTGTGCTACTTCTTTCTTGGCCATCTTTTCTGCGCCTCTGCCTCCCTCTTTTCCTCACCCCCACCTTTGCCGAGATAAAACGGAAATGTCTGTTCCTTCCCGCAGAGTTCCTCTACAGCCTGCAGTGCCTCTTCCATTTTCTGTTGGGTTTTCCAGAACGCCCGAAGTTAGACTGCTCACTGGGTCCATCCGGACTTCTCCACACTTGCTGTGAAATCCAGCGATTCACTGTACCGAAAGTCTTGTTGGAAGACAAGACTCATGCCATAGGCAAAGCAAGTTCTCCTGTGTCCCTCTGTTTCAGGATTGGGGTGGGGGTCGCCACATCCCTCCTCATCCCTACTGCATTTACAGGATTTGGCTCTCCCCAGAGGCCCAGATAAAGGCTTCTCCCAGATAAAGGCTCCTCAGTCCTAGGGATGCCACAGCTCTGTATCCCTGACCCCCAGGCCCCAGACCATGTGCGATCTCTGCTCCATCCCTCCCCAGAGCTGGTTTCTAAAACACAGATAAGCATGATGGAATACAGGAAATTGTAATAAGAGGGATTTGGGGCTTTAGGAATCTCAGTAACAATGTGCTGCTGCTTTGTGTTAGAAGAGATTATCCAACAAAGCAAAATGACATGAATATTTAATCAGGGTTGTTGTCTATTATAGTTTGGAGTAAGTTACAGGATAAATTGAAGTAAGAGTAAAGAAGAAAAGTTTTAGACAGGTTAAATAGGCCAAAATGAACGAACAGAGCAGCGGATTAACAGGGACTATAAACAATCCTGCAAATGTGCACTTTTTTCCCTCGTAGCTCAGGGTTGGCCGTGGCTACGTAGGCTTGACCTCACCTGCAAAAGCAGTTCTCCAGCGTGACTCTGATCTTTCAAACTGGTTTAATATTAAAATATTCTAATTAGATTTCAAAGTAGACTGTGTGTTTGTTTGTTTTTTCTCTCAGAAAGGCAGATCCATTATTTGAGGCAGATCCATTACTTGAGTAATGGGTACAAGACAGATACCCAGCATCATACCCATTAGGCCATATTACATTTTAAAAGGTATTTTTTTTCCCAGACATAGCCTCTGTCAGTTCGTTGTTATTTGTTTGTGTTCCTTTTTGCATCTTTTAGTTCAAGAAGTGAGTGGAGATGTTGGGACAAATCAGTTATTCTTCGGATTAAACTTGAGGTATGTGCATAGATACTATTCTTAAAACATATATCTATCTTTTATGCCCCTGTAGATCCAAGATAAAAAAAAATACTTTTTAAAGCTTTTAGAGTTTCTTGGAGGTGATCAATAGCAAAAACCTTCTTCAGTAATTGTGCCCTACAGACTTCCTGGGGCTGGCTGAGGGGATACCTAAGACACAGAGCAGTAAGGCCCCGGGGATTTGGATTTCATTTGCTCTGTGCCCCTTTTCATTGAAATATTTATGATTTCTTTTCTTGAGTAACTTGAAATGTGAGATATTATTAAAATTCACAATTAGATAATATTGAACAATAAAGTAAAATGACCCTGTGGTGTGTTCACTCTTGGAACGACTCACTGCTGCCATCTTTTGCCTCCTATTTCCGATAGTTCTGGCAAAAAGGAATATTCTGAGTTCACTAATCCACCACGAGCCTGCAAGATTGTGAGTTTATTATTTTCACATTATAACAACTAACGGTAAATGAAAATTGTGTTTTTTCTGTTAAGTTATTGCTAGTCTTATGTGATCAAGAAATCAAATCTAAATACTAAGCACATTAGTATCATTTGATTTTTTTCAAATCACTTTCTCTGCAAAATTTGAAGCAAATGTATTTTATATGGAAGTTTTAATTAATTTGTATAAATGAATCATATTTTACAAAGTGTATAAATTTTAGTAGAATAGCATCCTGTGTGAGTCAAAGCTATTTAAATATAGCATTATATCTTCCTATTGAGGTTAAAATATACAATAGTATTTCTGTAATTTTTAAAGTGTATTATTCATAGGCAAAGAGAAAATTTTCAAATTGGAAAATAAAGCTATTGTTACTATCCTATATTAAGAGCATTACTGCTTCTTCAAAATTCACAATTTAAATTTTGAATCAAATTCTTCAGTCCAGGAGTCCAGCAGTGTGATGGTAATAATGTTTGTGTGTAGGCAGGGAACTGCTAAACATGACCTGGTCATGATCACTAAAGACAGGGCATTTGTTAGCCAGGTGTGACAGGACATCTGTAATCCCAGTGCTCTGGGCGGCTGAGGAGACTGAGGAGATTGGCAGAAAGATCCAAAGTTTGAGCTCAGCCTGGGCAACTTAAGGACGTAGGGATACCCTGTCTCAAAAAACCAAACAAAAAAGGGCTGGGGATGAAACACAGTGTTAGGCCTTGGGTTTAATCCCCAGTACTGAATACCAGAGGAAAAAAAAGTCATTTGTGATTAAAATTTAACTCAAAGAAATGGAAGAGGGAAAGTCTTTCCAAAGTTCATCCTGACTTTCTAGATAAATTTAAATCAGAGATGATTTGGTAATGTTTAAGAAGGTATTTTCTGATTGCATTGACTGATCACTGGTATTTAGTGGTCACAAACCACAAAGGATAAATATTTGGGACAACTCTATGCAGGAAATAATTGCTTGAATCCTTTCTGATTTTTGAAGGTCTCATTAGTCAATCATGGTTGTTAAGAATCTATTCACAAGTACCTGAGCGTTCTTCACTGCACTGTATAAATTAACAAGAAACATTTTTGCATGGCTTTAATACATACTGAAGTTAATAGAAATGTAGATTACAGGAAGTTTAAATGTCATTTCTGCAGAAATTGGCTAAAGCTGTACCTATGATTAAGAGCTAGTAGTACACACATCAATAAGAGAACACTCCCAAATCAACCTGTTTTTATACCATTACATTTATGTTAGTACTACATAGAGGCAAGTACCTGAGTATTGGATAGCTCTCCTGGCATAGTTATATCCAAGTATTTATGCAAAAAAAATTATTTTATCTTACATAACTTTCTTTTGTGGGGGGGTGCTGGGGATCAAACCCTGGGCCTTGCGCTTGCTAGGCAAGTGCTCTGCCACTTGAGCTAAATTCCCAGCCCCTAAATAACTTTCATTTTATCTTCAGTATTTATTTTAGAATATTATGTCAATATTTAAAATCAGCCATATCTGTGAATTTCTTTTCAAGACAACAACGTGAGCAATACACCGTATTTGTTATGAAACTGTTCCATCAAGCTACAAGAGGTTAAAGCATAAAACATCTAAGTATTTTTCTTGAGAAAATCAATAGCATATATTACAGTTTTATTTACTATGACTATAGAAGAATGAACTAGATTTGTTAGCAAAAATTTGAATTCCGTCATCAATTCTTTATAATAGTTTGTAAAACAAAATAATAATTAATGGTTACTCACATATACAATCTTCAAGATTGGCCTACTTGCATAGGAAAAGTCTTCAAATCAATGCTGGTTCTCCCTTAGCCTGGTAGCCTTAGTTTCAGCTTCTTTGTCATCCTGTTTTTCCACATCACTTCCTATGAGTTAGGATTTTTTAGAACTTTTATCTGGCCTTTTCTTTTCCTGTATACTCTACTTTCTTAGCCAGTTCTTCTCACCATGCCCAAACCAATATTCCCTACTGGTTGCCTTCCCAAGATCTATCTTCCCCCTCTTCGTGAATTTTATTCAGTGTCCTATGACTAGATCTGAAATGGTACCACCCAGCTGTCTTTCCTTTTACACAGACTCTTTTTACACAGACTCTGTCAATGACCATTGCTTCCCTCTTCCTACAGTTTGAATCAGGCAGTGAAGTCTAGATCCTAGTTAACCAGAAGAATGAAAACCACAGGCCCAAGATGTCTATGTCTAAGATAGAAGTGTTGCAGTTGAGTGGGCCGAAAATAGTGCAGGTTCTTGTGAACAAGGAGGAAAGAATTGCCAAGTGTACACTCTGTAGCAGGTAGAAAGTAGCTGTGTTTATTGGAGATCTCTGAGAAGGTAGCAGCAGGAACCAGGGAATGGGAAAAGGGGCCAAAAGGGAAGAAAGTGTAGGAGCAAAAGCCATGCAAGTGTGAAAAGCAAAAAGCAAATGGAGTCCTTGCTAACTCAGGTTCCTTGAATTTAAAGGGTAGTCATCTCTGACTTCTGAGTGCCTCCCATTGAGTTTTTCACTGGCACCCTGGGGTGGGGCAGTCTTTTAGGCTATTTGTTACTATGTTTGTACCTCCTTTAAGAAGATGGAAGCCTGGATAATCCTTAAAATGATGATTTGTGCTTCCTCTAAGAAAGTAGAAGCACCAATAATTTTTAAGATATTTATGTTTGTGTTTGAGCTTTCTGGGAAGGAAGTGGCTCACTCAGCTCCTTTGTTTCTAACTAGAAGGAGCCTGGGAAATAAAATTTCCTCTCATCACTGTATGACCCTGGGACTTCTGCTCCCTGAGTTCCTTCTTAGGAGAAAAAAGTTAGTACTTGCCATTTGGCTTAGCCAAAATGGTTGTTGATTTCTGTAGCAAGCAGCCAAATGCAATTTGAGACTGAACTATGCAGTATGCCGAAAGGGACAAAACAGTAAAGGAGGAAATCAAAGAACTAAATAACCAGACATACTGTTTCAGAAATTGACCCTTGAGAAACACAGCACCACTCAGAGAGTTGTAGAACTCAGGTTTATTTATGTCTTCAGACCTAGGAGAATTCATGCTCCAAGACCCTGGGCCCCCTAACAAAGGATTTCAGGGTTTTTATAGGATTTTACAACATACCATTTCCCTAGTCCCCTTGTTCCCCTTTATAAGGAAAGGAGTAGAAAGTTTCTGTATAATTGGTCTAAACATGCACAGAGATGCTTCCACATTACAGGTGAGGAGCACAAAGGTAATGGGTACAGGATGTGAGGGGAGGAGATCTGATTACAAAGGCGCATGACAAGAGACCGGTTAGGTCAGCCATTAACTCCCTCTTCACCATTTCCAAAGATCAGGGGAAGGATTGGATGACTCCTAGTCAGAATCTAGAGTGTTGGGCCCTGGGGTTTTCCTGCCTCATTACCACTTTCATGGATCAGAAGATTCAATATTACTAACATGCCAGTTCCCCTAAAAGGTGTGTATAAATGCAATCCAAATAAAAATCCCAGCAGGGTTTTCTATTTTTGTTTCTTTTTTGTATATTATGGCTAGATTATATATATATACAGAGAGAAAGAAAGTGATGAGGAAAGTGTTAAAATATTGACATTTGAGGATCTGGAAAATGAGTATATACCAGACCTAGGATTTTTCTGTAACTCTGAAATTTCCAAACAAAAATGTTTGGGGGAGGGGCACAGAGAACTATATGTTATCTGTGTTCTCTCCTTTTTGCTTGGTATAGATCCATCACTTTAACTAGTTGCTTCACAATATGCTGTCCCAGAAAATCAGACCTTTTTTCAATGAAATGAAATCTCGTGTATGAGAAGATAAATCAATGAATGATATGTAATGAGGTTTGTTTTGGTCGCTGATCAACAGATGAAGTCACTTCAAAACTCTGCTAATGAGTCCACCTCGGTGATTATTATACTGCCTTCCAAAATGAATATTTCATTTTGAATCATTGGTTTCCTTATCTTTTCCACCCACTCAGACACTACTCTCAAGGTTGTATCTAGTGCATTTTCTGAAATCAATTGGCTCATTAAAATAAAATCCTTGAAGATTAGATTTTATTACCTATAAATTAGCAATAGCTCTTGATTTGTTGTGAGAGGGCAATTAATGAATCAATGTATGGCAAGCCATGGCACTGTGCCTGGCACACAGTGAGCAGCTAATAAATGATGGCCGATATGAGTAATGGTGTTAAAATGCCTTTGGAGTTTTGGTGTTTTAGCCTTTTCATTATACCAAAGCACACTAATTACCTGATTGTGCACATCTTCTTCAGTTATCAAGATCCAGAGGAGATACCATTTTGCAATGATGTCTTTTCTTATTCATTTTTTCAAATAGGCATTAACTGAATTTCTCCTGATGATAGGCAATCATATTGTGCACACGGAAGATGAGTTTACACTGACATCCACTTTGTGAAGTGGTGTTTAATGCCTTTGCTGAATTTTATTTTATTTTATTTTATTTTTATTTTAAACCAAGAACATGTATTGGTACATTCTACATACAATGGTCACATTCATTATATTTATTCTGTACCTATACATGATACATCTTGGTTCTCCTCCCTCTCCCCCACCCCTCCCCTCTGCTCCCTCCCTCCCTATTTACAGCAGGTTTATTCATCATTTTCCATATTTTCCCTTTCCCCTCTCTTTCCTCTGTTGCCTTTCTGCTTTTCCCTTTCTTTCTTTCTAGTACTCCTCTCTTCTGCACACCATCCTCCTTTTATATAATATCTATTACACCTCTTTGTTCTTATTTACAGGTTATAGTTTCTCATATCAGAGAAACAATTTGATGTGTGCTCATGAGTGTCTGATTTATTTCACTTAAGAGTCTGTTCTCAAGAAACATCCATTTATATATGAATGATTCTAGTTTATCCTTTTTTATGGCAGTGTAGTACTCCATCGTGTAGAAAAACCACATTTTCTTTAGCCATTCGTTGGTTGTTGGGCATTTAGGTTGTTTCCAAGACTTAGCTACTACAAATTGTGTTGCTATGAACATGGTGGTGCATACGTCCTTGTGGTATGACGATTTTAATTCTTCCGGGAAGATCCCCAGTAGGGGAATAGCTGGGTCAAATGGAACCTCCAGTTGTAGTTTTTTGAGGAATCTCCATATTGATTTCCACAGTGGCTGGACCAGTCTACAATCCCACCAACAGTGGAGGAGTGTTCCTTTTTCCCCACAGCCCCGCCAGCATTTGTTATTGGATGATTTTTCCATATATGCGGTTCTTTCTGGAGTGAATTGGAATCTTAACGTTGTTTTGATTTGCATTTCTCGAATGACTAGTGATGTTGAACATTTCTTCATATATTTATTTGCCATTTTTATTTCTTCATGTGAGAAATGTTTCTTCATTTCAGTTGCCCATTTTTGGATTCGGTCTTTAAATTTGGGAGGTTTAATTTTTTTGAGTTCTTTATATATTCTAGATGTTAGACCTTTGTCTGATGGATAGCTAGCAAAAATTTTTTCCCAGTCTGTGGGTTTTCGCCCTACTCTTTTGGTGATTTCTTTTTCGGTGCAAAAGCTTTTTAATAGCATGTGGTCCCAAGCACTGATTCTTTGTATTGTTTCCTGTGCAGTCTGGGTTCTGTTCATAAATTTTTTTCCTACCCCTATGTCTTCAAGGGTTCTTCCTATTCTATTCTCCAGTAAATTTAATGTTTCTGTTTTAATGTTTAGATCTTTGATCCACTTTGATTTGAGTTTAGTACA
>PVJO010016109.1:0-43034 GCA_004026905.1 Hystrix cristata | reverse complement strand
AGGCTAGATTTTTGTACATCCCACATATTGCACAAGCTCAAATCTGGTATTGGTTTTCTAATTTCAGATTTCCACTTATTTTTCTGTCACAAAGAGTACAAAGGATGAAGTAGGTCATCAGAAGTTAGAGGATACAATGAGGAAAGGGAGAAGAGATCGCTTTCAAATATAATTTAGCTGTTTAACTAGTTCATACTTAGTGACCAGGAAAACTGAACATATTTCTCTCTTACTCTGCTGAACTTGTGTCTATGTGTGACCCAAGAACAAAAATCAAGAATTAAAATGGTAAATAGGTACACTTTTCAAAGTGTGCTGTCATAGAGATGCACAAGGAAAATAAGCAATGAAATCTATTTTATTGTCTTGCTGTTATTTACTTGCTCTTATTGTTATTTCCTTTTTGTTTCAGTTTTGATTTAGATTTGCTGCTTTTTTAAAATTGCCAATTCTTCTGATGCACAAGGCCCAAAAGGCCAGAGACACGAGTAAATCCAACAGACAGATCTAATTTTCTAGCGTTGAATTTAAAAATCATGTTACTCGGGCCGGGGATTTAGCTTAGTGGTTAGAGTGTTTGCCTTGCAAGCATGAGGCCCTGAGTTCGATCCCTGGTACAAAAAAAAAAAAAAAAAAAAAAAAATCATGTTACTCATTTAACATATATTAGAAAGGCTTTAAATAAACTCAAAGATGAAAATAATCTCCACCTGCTGTGGCATGGACACTGGGTCATGAATGTTAACCTTTGGTCAACCAGGTTAAAACTAGAAAAAGGGTTGAGAAACATGGTTAATGGCAGAATGTTTGCTTTCCTTATCTGACCTAATTATAACAACTTGTGTTCAAACTGCCTGACTTACACCCTCTGAGAGATTTACTGGGCTAAATAAGGTAGCACAGATATTACTACTTATATGCAAACCATTTGAGTGACACCTAAACTCCCTGATGGGTGAGATGTTCTAGCTCTGGGACCAGCAAGCTCTATTAGTACCTGTTGAGTGAAAACAGCCTTTCAGGAAAGAGAAAACAATTGCCAAGTTTTTCATAGTTGATACCCTTGAGCTTTCTGCAATTGTAAGGATGCAGTTTTAATCCATTTTGTAATGCTATAAGATAATATTGCAAACTGTGTAAATTATAAATACTTGCCTCATGGTTTTAGATTCCTGGTGCAGCAGTCTTGATCCATTCATAAGGGCACAGCCATCTCAGCCTCTTCACTTCCCAAGAGCCCCACCTCTTCGACTGTTAACATGGCCATTAAATCTCACCATGAGTTCGAGAAGGCCTTTCAAATGATAGGATACCACCTCAAAGTTGTGGTGATGCATTAAAGAATGTGTTTATACAAATGTTGACAATGTGATTGCAAATTCTTCTGGGAGAAAGGAAGTTGTTAAAGCCAAACATTAGTCACAATAAAATGATTTCCCTTTACTGAACTACAGTTATCAAATAGTATTGAATTTAAGGCGAATCCAAAATATTTACAGGGATTTTTTTTTCGAACATGATTTTCCTCTCAATTTCTTCCCATTTATTAAAACCAAATTCTGAAGTACTACATTGTGTTACCTGAGAACATTGACGTTTAAGAGTATTTGTCCTTTCCTTGATCCTTCAGTTCACTTCTTTACCATACAGTCTGCAAAAGGTATCACCTTCTAACAAAATTGCCAGCAAAGAGCTATTTGAAGTGCCTTTTCTGTGACAAAGACAGTGACAGGAGTCAACCGTGAGAGCTCATCTCCATGCATAGAATGCATAATTTAGAATTTTGTAATTAATTCTAACTATTTAAATCAAATCAGTTTGATGGACAATTCAAGACAGAGAGCAGAGAGAAAATAAGGAAGAGAGGAAAGGACACGGGAGGTGAGGGGAGATGGAGGGAGATAAAAAGAGGAAGAGGAGGAGGAATTAAAGACAGAATGAGAACAAGAATCCAAATATGTTTACAAGGCATAATAAGTGATTTTTTTTAATCATTTGGTCTAGCCAATACTATTTGAAAATCGAATTGGTTATTAACATTTAGAAATCAGGAGATTGGTCCAGAGAAGTCTTGTCTTCTGACTGCTGTTGAAAAGCAGAATGGTCTCCTAACACTGACCCAGCCAGTTGACAACACTGCGGGCCAGTTAGCGCTGAGGGCTTGCTGGTGCCCCACCGTGGAAAGCGCTCCAATTAGCCTGTTCTTCCCCTGAGCTGCTGTACTTAAGTTTGCTTGCGTCATCCTTGCAGGCATTTTATTCTGTGATTTCTGATGGAAGTGTACATTTTTGCAAGACCCAAAAGACATTCTTACCTTTTAAAGATAATAAAAGATGTCGCATTTCCAGCATACATTCCATGACTTTTCCCACTCTTAGTTATAGAATGCAAGTGTGCAAGTATCATAGTGTAGGGGAATCTTCTGTATTGTTTCAGAATCCTTCCCAGCCCAGACCACACAGGAGCCGCTAGTGATCAGGGATGACGCAGAAGATGAACTCGTGATCACTGGCACAGAATCAAATTACACTTTTAGCACTGTGCACCAGAGAGATGTTAACTCCCATCCCTCTTGACCTACCTCATGATGCCTTAACCATTAGAAAATTTCTAGCAATATGTAAAATCATCATTAAGATAATCGTATTATCAAATACAACACTGATGTGAATAATCACTTAGGAACTCATTCAATCCTCTTTTTACTCACAACTGTATTCAAGACATTTGCTAAAAATCTATGGTGTGCTGCAGGAGAAATAAAGAGAATGATAAGCATAGCTTACACCCTCCCGAGCTACTTTTGCTGGAGACCAATGGCAATATAAGTAACTTGTGAAACAAAGCTGAGGATGCTACATCAGACAGCAGAGGTGCTAATAAATGCATGGCGATTGTTCTCAACCTACCATGTATGTCAGAGTGGCTGTGAGGACTTGGGAAACCCCCGTGACCTTCTTGACTGTGATTTGGCAGATCAGACATATATTATAAGGTCTGGTTTTTTTTTTTGTTTTGTTTTGTTTTTACCAAGAACATGTATTGTTACATTGTATACATAATGATCACATTCATCATGGTTAATTTGTACCTGTACATGCTATATCTTGGTTTCTCCCCTCATCCCCGCCCCTCCGTTCTATCCCCCACCCTTCCCTACTTGCAGCGGATTTATTTCCACTTTTTCCCCTTCTTTTCTTCTTCCCTTCCTTCTTTTCCCCCTTCTTTTCTAGTTCTCCTCCACTTTGAATATTATCTTTCTTTTAGCTAATATCTATTATACCTCTTTGTCCTTATTTACACTTAAGGTTTCTCATATCAGAGAACAATTCAATATGTACTCATGAGGGTCTGATTTATTTCACTTAAGAATATGTTCTCAAGGTGCACCCATTTACCTACAAATGACTCTAGTTTGTCCTTTTTATGGCAGAGTAGTACTCCATTATATAGAAAAACCACATCTTCTTTAGCTATTCATTAGTTGTTGGACATTTAGTTGTTTCCAAAACATAACTACTACAAATTGTGCTGCTATAAACATGGTTGTGCATGTATCACTGTGGTATGATGTTTTTAATTCTTCTGGAAAGATACCAAGCAAAGGAATATCTAGATCAAATGGAACCTCTAGTTGTAGTTTTTTGAGGAGTCTCCACACTGATTTCCACATGGTTGGCCCAGCCTATATTCCCACCAACAGTGGAAGAGGGTTCCTGTATTTTTGACCAAACATAAAGAGCTGCATTTTCAGGGTCAGGAGAGGTGGAGATGGCATTTACATTGTGGTTACATCAGAGAGGACTCAGCCTTGTAGAATCGCAGCAGTGGCATTTTGGAAAGAAAACTGAGGAAATGACTCAAGGAAAAAAATTAATTCTGTTCAATTAATCTAGTTAGATTGGCATGAAATGCTCACAGTCTCTTATGAGAAAGGTTGCTTGTTGGCTAGAGTATCTATGTTATATTGGCATTCAGAAGGAATTTGTATCATTACTTGCAGAATTAATCTCATAATGTGATAAACTATTCTTGTTCAATCACATAATTGTATTTGACAATAGGTAGAAACCAACAATTGTGAGGTTTATTGTAACACTTTGGCTATTCTTTAATAAAATTAAATTACATTCACATATTAACTAATTGAGTGCCATTAGCTTGAATGGAAATGTTTATAGTAATGGTACAGAGCAGCAGAAGTTCCATAGTCCTGCTACGTGATTATTCTAACTCTTGATAGATCTCGTGGCATATAATGCAGGGTCAGTTGTTGTTCCACAAACTGATTTTATGCAGCTCTTTTAAAATCTATTTCAGTAGTGTGAAGTCAAAGATGAACCTAATGCACTGTGTATACTAAGGAATTTAATACTGCAAGCTCAGCGCACAACAGGATCTCAACAGCAATGTTTGTTCCACTTCACAGTAACACGAAGTAAATGGTGATATTGTAGGGACAATAAACTTTTTAATGTGTGAAGTTGAATGGTGAAGAGTGACAAATAGTGATATCTAGAGACGGCTCTTTAGATAATCACATAGCGTCTTATATCATCAGTCTCCTGGACAGAGTGGCAAAGAAATGAAACAAAGGGAAAGTGGTAATCCTTGAAGATTTCTTCCGTATTCATTTAAATCTCTTTTAACTTAATAGACTTAAATACCAAAACCGATATCCCAGAAAAACAAAACAAAGCTAACCTCAGCATATACCTAACTGTCCATATTGTATTGCATATTATTGTTTGACTAATTAGATTATTTTTAAAATGCCAAGCAGTAGTTAGATGAAAGTCTTAGTATTTTAAAAATATATAGTTATATGGCGTGCATAGATATGCATACAAAATAAAATATATATATTGCATATATAAATACGCAAAGTGAAAATTTTAAGACCCTTTACTTTCCCATTCACTGCCAAGAGTTCTCCATTTGAAGTCTGGTTATTTTGTAATCCACTTCACAGTCGATAATGAATAACATATTATAACTAGTTATTTATATGGAACAATATATTTCTAATTCCAATCTTCCAATCAAGAGGTTCAGTGCGCAGAACTAGATAAATTGAATTTCCATTTGTAAAACTATTTTGGGGTGGTATGAGAGGGATAGGATTCTGTGTTTATGTGTGTAAATATACTAACCTCTGTAGTAAAATGACTTTTTAAAACACATTTTCTCACCAGTATTGGCAGACAGTGCGCATATAAGCCTGATTCCAAAACAACCAGAAAATTTAACTCTGTTCCTCACGTGTTAGAATACCCACTCCCCCAGAGATAAGCATCAAGGAAATAGAGATTTTCAAGCTTCAGCTTACTTGGAAGATTAAGCAAATATGAGATTGGCTATTTGAAGTATTCACACTTGGGCTGCACACTATAAAGTGGTAAAAAATCTATTTTCCTTAGCTCCCAAGATTAATTGTCTAGGAGTTGGTTGTTTTTAATTAGAAGGCTCCACAAAAGATAGTAATGTTATGGAAAACGCCACAGGTCATAATCATTTTAAGAGACAAGATACATGTTTTTCCCTTACTATTTTCAGCTAGTTGATTATAGTATTTCTTATTCTGGAAAAAACAATGTTTCTCTACATATGCAGCACTTCTGACACTAAATATGTGAGGTGTTTACCACAGCCAGTGGTCCTCCAGTTCTTCAGATTCCAGCTAGGTGTCCTACATTTTAATACATTTCAGAATATACCTGGAATTAGTGTCAGATCCCACAAGGTAAAGACGGGCTTAGTTCCACAAGACAACCCATATTTGATGCCAGTTGCAAGTCAGGGCTCTCTGTACTTCTGACAGTCAGGTTACAAATTAGGGCTTCCTTTGACCCCCATTCAGTTTCAAGAGTTTGCTAGTATGGCCCACAGAACTCAGACCCTTCATTTATATGTCTAGTTTGTTATGAAATCTAACGCACAGGAACAGCCAGATGGGAGAGATCCTTAGGACAGGTGTGTGTGGGGACGAGGAAGGGGTGCATGCTTCCCCACCAGCTCAGACTGAGTCTCCTCCTAGCACTTTAATGTGTGCACCATCCTGGACACTCATCAGATTGATTAGTTGAGAGTTTGTAACTGAACTTAGTCTCCAGCCCCTGCCTGGTCTCGGTCAGCAGCCCCTAATCACTTAGTCTTTGCAGAGCGCAGTCTCACCCTTCAGCTCTCTAGCCCCCACCGTTACCTCCATAGCACAGACTCAAATTTGATCTAAATGTGTTTATAAAGAATAATAAAAACACTTATCACCAGGAAAAGGACCCTTGTGTCAGACAACTTGCACAAAGACAAAATACATTTATTATTAACCATCTTTGGTTAATTATGGTATGAAATGCAAACCAGGTAAATACATGTTGGACCTCTGTCGGTGGGTTCCACATCCGTGGGTTCAACCAAACATAGATGAAAAATTTCCGAAATAAAAATTTTCATCTGTACTCAACATGTACAGAATTTTTCCTTGTCATTCTGTAAACAATACAATATAAACTGTTTTCTATAATATCTGTATTGTATTGGGTATTATAAGTTATCTATAATGGTGTGTTGTATTTGGGAGGATTTGCCTAGGTTATTCACAAATACTATGCCATTGTACATAAGAGCCTTGAACATGGACAATTTGGGTATCTGGAGGGGCCGTGTAATGAGCCCTCCATACATACCAAGGAATGACTATAGTGCTATTATGTAAATAATGTTGTGATTCATATTACAAGGATAACTTTTGATAAGCTGAAGTAAATCTCAATAAAGACCCTAATGTTTTCTAGCCATCAAGCACTCCCATTTCTTATCTTAATTTAAAAATGCCTATAATGGTCTTACTTAATGTCATTGCCAAATGTTCTTAATGAAATATAATGTATCTAGTCGTAAAATAAGCCACTGATATACTAATCCTTTGAAGAAAAAAATTCCACGTGGAAGTTTTTCTCAAAGTGATGTATTGTGGTAATTTAAGAAAAGTGTAAGGAAATACCAGTCTGGCCCTTAAAATGTAACAGTGGTATTCTATTATTAAATGATCAATCTTCAAAAAGTTCATGCAGTTATAAAATTTTATTCTCACATTTGATCATGCTCCCTTCCCAGTTCTTTAACCTCACTGGCATGTGTACTTTTTTTTTTCCTTTCAACTGAATTGGTCAAAACATTACTAGTTGAAAACTGTCTTTTGTCAGCCTGTCAACTTTGGTCTTTCCTAATGCAGTGTCATTGCTTTTAGGAAAGTGCCTCTCTCTGTTCCATGCAATTTTTGTGTGAAAGTAAAACCCAGTATTTGCTAGCCACAACAGTATGTACAGGAGCTCTACAGTTTCACCATCCTGGTCCAGCCAAGAGAAGTTACAAAATACAAACTTGGCCAATCAGATACTATTCTGAGAGTTTGAGCTTTGGATAAGAGGTGTGATGATGAAGAAAAGACTACAGATCATTTATCACACAGAAACACGCTGACCAGACTTTTCTCCATGAACCATTGCTGTCCTTCACATTCTTGACTCACATGGTCTTCCTGTCTTTATTAATTATCTGAGCTGCTTGTAGCCCTCCAGTAATACTTCTGTGACTTAATACAGCTATAGATTATTGCTTTCATTCAGAATCATATCAGTTACAGAACTGCTTCCTTGATATGTATATATAACTTTGAAAACTAAAAAGATGCACCTTCAAGTGGAATAGTATTGATTTTAATGCCTATATTTAAACCAAGAATACAGAAATGAAAAATGATATCAACCTACTGGAAAAATTATGTGGAATATGAATGTTACAGGGAAACAAAAAGGTCAATTCATGCTAACATTTCATTTCTAGCGTTGATGACCTACATTACAAAGTTATTTCTATCAAGAATACATACAGAGTCTGCCAAAAAAATGTATACACACTTCAGGAAAAGAAAAAATTGCATACATATTTTAATACTAAATTTATTGAAACATCATGAGATTAATACAAGTGACCTTTGGCTTCTACAATTACAAGAGGTGCTCAAAGTGGTGGCTGTTAGCTTCCAGGCATTTATTAGTACGACAAACTGCTGCTTGGGTAACCTTGGTCATTGAGATCGCTGCACATGCATTTTCAACATCTTCTCTGAGGGCCGGCAGTGTAGCGTAGTGGGTTTTCTGCAATATACAACATCCTTTAGAGTCCTCCATAGGAGGATAATACTATCTATTGAAAAAACATCATACTATTTTTCTTTTCTTGAAGTGGGTATATGTTTCGTGTGTGTGTGTGTGTGTGTGTGTGTGTGTATGGCATTTAAAGGTAAAACTTTTTATTTTCCCCTGGGGAAAAAAAAATGCTTGTGATAGCATACATACATAAAACTATCTACCCTTCAAATACTTTCAAGTGTTCTTAGTAGAGCCTTACTATCTGAACTGCCTTTTCAGGTTGTAATGTAAGATTAAGTAACAGTAAATAAGATATTTTGAAAACAGGTAGGACAAGGGAAAAGAAAAAAAAAGGAATTAATGCTTTTTGAGTGTATTCTGTGAGCCAGATATTATGCTAAGCATTTGTATCCGTTTTTCATTACCATAATAAAGTACCTAGAACAGGCTAAACTTATAAAGGAAAGACATTCCTTAATTGACAGCTTTGGAGGCTGAAAGTCCACATCAACTTGACCATCAGTGAGACATTTCTTGTCTGCATATTGTACTGAGACAGTGTGAACATACACAGAAAAAAAGGGTCACAACTAAGCAGAGAGACAAAGAGCAATTCGGGGGTTGAATTTGGTCTTGTAACAGCTCACTCTTGCCTTGTAAGAGCTACAGGAGCCCATAAAAACTACTTTAATCCCTTTGACATGCCACGCCCCCCATGACCTACACATCTCATAGGGCTCCATCTCTTGAATGCTCCACATCAACTCTACATTAGCAAACTGGAGGCCAAGCTCCCACCACATAAAGTTTCCACCCTTTAGAGTACAAACGACATCCAAATCAGAGCAGTACTTGACATGCTGAATGACATTTATTCTTCATAATAAGTGTATACCATGGTAGTATCTCATTCATTTACAATTAGAGGAACAGAAATAGTAATCAAGTAAGTTTTTCTTTTCCAATGCTTTCATCTAGATGGAAAGCATTGGAATGATAAGCCTACTTATTCCAAAGTCATACTTTTTGTCATATGAGAAATGATACAATAGATTGCCTGTATATATAAACGCACACATAGATACATAGAAATTATGTATTTGTATATTTACACAATGTATTTCTACTTATAGAATATATATATGTCTATATGTAAATACATATGTACTCACTATGTAGATATAGGTAATGCAGTGTGTATATGTGTATATATACATACATGAATGAAATGTGTACATATGTGCATGTTTATGTGTAATGAAACAATTTAGTAAGATATATTTGTGAAGAATAAGTTTAAATTTGTTCTTCAATCTTTTCCAAGATTGAAGTTACTTTATGAGGAAAAAAGTTCACCATATCTTACTAATTGAATTCAATACTTCTGCATATTCCTACATGAGGAGTCAATGTATTATTTGATGTTCTCAAGGTTGTATGAGTGTCAATTACTTAATATAAGCATGATGCTTTAGAAATATAGTACATGTAAAAATAATTCAGCTATACATTTATAACTTGGGCATTTTACTATGCCAAGCATTTCCACTAATATTACTATGACTGTTAATCCTGATATGTCAACTTCATTGTATTTGAAATACCCAGAAAATTATTAAAGTACACTCCTGGGTAGGTTGTGGAGGTTTGACTTTAGTCCCTTATATATTTATCTTTGGTGCTGTTTCCTCAATCTGCTTCCAGGCTGCCATGAACTAAGCAGTTTTTCTTTGACATGCCTTTCTGCAATGAGGTTTCTACCTTGGAGCCTGCCAACCATGTATTGAATCTCCTGAAACCATAAGATAAATTAAACTTGTCAGGTATTGTATTTCAGCAAAAGGAAAGCTGAGCAATATGGACAATTGATACCACAAATAGGGCTGTTGCAATGATTATACCTGACTGTGTGCTTTCGAAGCCACTGGAACTTGTTTGCTGGAGAAGTTTGGAAAGGTTTAGAGACTCAGGATAGAGATGCCTTATTATGCTGTAAGCACAATGCTGTGCTTAGAAATTTAAGAACAAGGCTCATAGGAATTGTGACACTAAAATTCAGGCTCAGAAACTTTCAGTTAGAAACAGGTCTTTATTGGAATTTGGACTAGAGGTCATGTGTGTTACACTCAGGCAGAAAATGTGTCTACATTTTGTCCATATCCTAAAATGTTGTGGAATACTGAGTTAGAGAGTGGTGCATTAATTCATCTGGCAGAGAAAATCTTAAGGTAGCCCACCTTCCAGGCTGTGCCATGGGTAGTGCTGGTGAATTTTAGCAAGCTTTATAATGCAAATTGGAAAGGGGTACAAGAGAAAAAACTGAAAAACATAAATTTGGGCTCAGAAGTAAGAATTTGTAAAGTTGGGGGCAAAAAACGTGGCTGCTGCAGAGATTCCCACCATTAAAAAGAAACCATGTACTTTGTATAGGGGTGGGAAGAAAGATGCCTAGAGGGGATCTCAGGAATCAGCAAGACTCCACCCATTCAGACTCAAGGGTCCAAAAGTGTAAAACTTTCTTTTGAGAAGATCTCTGTTATCCCTAGTCAATCCTGTGAAAATAGTCTGTGTGATTCATTTTACTGTGCTCAACCATCTAGGCACTCAGATGGTGCTGCAGGCATGGTCCAAGGGGGTCTGGCTCTTGCTGTAACTGGAAGCTGAATTTGGCATGATCCATGAAATGCTAATTTACCAGCTTGCAGAACGCAAGAGTTGTGGGGTCAAGTAGGTGTCTACCAAAATTTCAAAGAAAAGACTAGGAGGCCAGGCCAGGATCTCTGGAAAGTCCAGTGTGTGCAGTGTATGAAGCTGTGGGAATGGAGCCAAAGGTGCAGTGGAGAACCTGAAAGTCAAAGATGAATGCTACATGGTGTGTCTAGTTAGGTTCTATACATGGTCCCTTGCCCATTCATTTTTGGCACCATTCCCCTACTCTGCTTTCCGATCACCGTGAACTAAACATCTTTTCTTCACCACATTCTTCCCACAAGACATTTCAGCCTTGGAACTTGCTGATTATGGTACTGAAACCATGAGCTAAGTTAACCTTTTCTTCCTTTAAATTATGGGTGTCAGATATCATCTCAGTGAGTTGGAAACTCACTGAGAATTTATTGAGACAGCATTGTCCTAGAAACAGGACAATAATGACAGTAAAACAACGTTGAATCTTACAGTATGACCAGAAAATTCAAAACCAGAATGGATTAAGAAAATGTGGTTGTTTTATACAATGGAGTACTACTCTGCCATAAAGAATGATAAGCTTGAGATATTCCTAGGTAAATGGATGCATCTTGAGACCATACTCTTAAGTGAAATAAATCGGACACACATGTTTAAATACCACATAGTTTCTCTGGTGTAAGAAATTGAAGTGTAAATAAAGACTAAAATGTATTATATTGGAAAAGGGAAGAAAATGTCCAAATGGGAAAGGGAACAAGGGAGGGGGAAAGCAACAGAGGGTCAAGAGAAATAAGAAATGGAAGGAAAAAATGGAAACAAATCTTTTGTAAATGGGGAGGGAGGAGGGGTGAGGGGAGGGGAACGGGAAAAAAAGAAGCAACAAGATATATCATGTACAGGTACAAATTCCCTATGATAAATGTTACCACTATGTACATATAAAATGTACCATTAAAATAAAATTTAAAAAAAAGAAAAAGAAAATGTAATATAAAAAAAAGTCAAGTCTTAAGTAAAAGCAAAATTTGCCTTAATGCCCTAGTGTTAGATTTTTCATCTATGTAATAGCCTTTACCTGAGACCAACAATCATTTCCCACTAGACTTGCCTCTGTACAAAAAGATAGATTGTTACCTACTATATTCTTCTGAAGGTGTCTTCCAGTCTCTAAATAGAGGTGCATAAGCACCTAAAATGACCATGCTTCCTCTAATTTAATTATCTCATATACAGCAGTCATTAAAATAAAAATAATATCTGAGAGAAATTATGTCAATTCATTTTTGGTTAGAGATAAATTTGACTCAAGTGGTTCATAATCTCCTTATGTAGGACAGTATCCTTGAATTCCCAAAGAGGGAATTGTACATTTTCATTAGCAGCAAGCCACCAAGGTGGAAGGAAGTGCCAAAAGCGCCTGGTCTTTGAAGGACAGGAGGTGTGAATAATCAACTAGGCAAACCTGAGTGTGGTGCTCCCATGTGTTACTACATTGTGTGACCTTTCTACATACTCATGACCAGAAATACACTAGTCCTTTCCTTGTGATAGGCACTTAATGTTCAGTAGAACAAAATTCTCTCTTCAGTCTTTCCATTTTGCCATCATCCTTTTGAAAAAAAAAAAATCACTTGAATCCCAGAATCTAGAACTCTTAAATGCTCCATCACCTGAGTAGAAAGACAGTTTTCAAGCAAAGTTTCTTAACTAGTAATAGGGGTTCAATCACTAGGGGTTTTGATTGTAGACATACCACATTTGGTGAAGGACATGCACAGGATCCATTGACTGATGAACAGGGATGTTGGCCCTGTCCAGAGTGATGGTACAAGGAGCCCAGCTATTGTATCCTTGTATTTGCCATAAAGGAAACAGCATGAGTTGTTTTCCTCCAAAGTTTACATTCATCACATCCTCTTATATAATGTCCCTTGTAAGAATCTCTGTATTTCTTAACGTGGCTGATCTTTTGCTAATTATAAAATGCTTATCTAGTATTTTCTGTAACTTATTCAGTCAGTTTCTCTCTGGTTATTCCTGTGACATAGTTACCATTCTCCAAAACTGATGTGTAAGTCAATCAGATAAGCTAATCAAAGACAAAATTTAAAAAATGATTTTCCTTTAAACATTTGAGAAGATTTAAGAAAGCTCCATTTCCATCCAGCTTTTTTTATTTCTTTTTTATTTTTGGTATCTGATAATAATTTGATAAAACTATGTATTTCATATCAAGAAGTTTTATAAATCATGACCGTCTCTAAAAATGATGAAACATGAATAGCTAGCTATTCCCTGGGGATTAAATTACCATAGCTGTCAGTATACATGTATAAATGAATTTAACAGATTTGCTAGATCAAGTCAATACTGAACAAATTAACTGGCATTCAATCAAATTTATCAAACTGATTTTTTAGGAAGAAATATCTCGAGGAAATTTCATATTCATGCATTGCATAGACATTAACCATTACCAAATATCAAATCCCATGTGTCTTGTTACATAACAGTATTCGCTCTTAGTTTAAGAAAGATCTTACACATTGTAGAGAACTTTTCTACAACAATTATGAGTTTTCTGAAGAAAACATTAAAAAAGTATTTAGAAAATAAGTGCAATATCTGTTAAAATATTAATGAAAATATAAAATTAGCTCAGTCAGTTTAAATAAGTTGTTTTAACCCATAATTAAATATATAACCGTAATTAGTGCATTTACTTTTAATCATTAATGATTTCCCAGTTTTCAGCGAAAAGTAGACCATCGCAACTACTAAAGCAGAAATATTTTATTGCTTCCACTTTCGAAGTATTTTTTTCAAAGTAAATAATGTAAACTACTTAAATTTCAATCATTGAAGTAATCAGGGGCAATCTTGAAAACCAGGTGCCAAATGAGAATAAATAAATATATTGGAAATACAGTTTACACAGTGAGAATCACCTATTTAAAATGAAAAAATTTCACCTGAAATGTCCTTTCTCACTCTTCTTCCCTAAACACTTGGTGTGCAACACCACAATGACTTTGTATTTGGAATTTAATCTAAATTAAGAGTCATGTGCCTGGGGCTCTTACTCTGATTCTGTCACCAGTTAAGGTGTGGGGTCCTGAAAGTTGCTGACAGCTGCCTGACCCCCTTCGCCACTGCATCCTCAGTAAACGTGAGCCTTTGGGAACTCTGACATTTAAATCCAATATTTTAGCAGTCTTTATACAATGCTCTTGCCTTACACAAAACCAATACAATTTGCTAATCAGATGACAATATGCAGATTAATGGGAAAACAATAGTATTTGATATGCCTTTTCATATATAAACATACTATTCTGAATTAAAAATATTCATTTGAGTATTCATGGAGGCCTGGATTGCAAGACAGAGAACTGGACCTTTAGTGAATAAAAAGGGAAGGCTAATGAATATGTAATACACTCAGTCAAACTCTTCACCAGAGACACATCATTTATAATCCCCAGTTTCTCAGTTAATACACAATTATAATTAAACCATGCACATTTCATTTGCATTGTCAATGCACTTAGCTTGATGATGTTTGGTTTGATTCTGTTTTTCTCAAGTATCAAGTTTTTCAATAATACCAATTTTGCTTTAGTGGGATGGTATCTGCTTTCACTAAGAAATGTTCTTTGATAGTAACAGAATCCATAAAATATTTTAAAAAAATTAATGAAGGCATTTGCTAGGCATAGGCTGTTTCATCAGAATGTACGTAGTTTATTTTACAATGGTAAAATTGCTGAGACTGAGAGAGCATTCTGATTGAATCATGAATATTCCAAAGGGGTAGATTAATCTGTGTGAACTACAGAACTCTGCTGAAACTGCCGTTTAACATTCTAAAGTGTGGAATTCATTTTCTTACAACACAAAAAAGCTTCCTATAATAAAGATGTTTTTTATAACAGCAATAAGGCAGCTCAGTGGGATGTGGTTTTCATGAAATAATCACACTTGCAGGATTAGACATTATGCCTTATGCTATACAAATTCCTCACGTGTATGGGGACACGTTGATACTACCCTGTGTACACAGCTCTAGTGCTCAGTTACTCAGCAAACCATTCCGGATATGTCTGTCTGCTTAGATGTATATTAAAAACAAGCTAGGAGATCATTAGTGCAGTATTAATGCTTTATCATTTCACAGTATTCTTTATGCTTCTTAGAAATTATTATAGCTTTGTACTGCCTCTCAAATTTAAAAAACACAAACTATGTAGTTAGATAAAGAAAAACTCCTAGGTTAACAACATGGACTTTATACTTGCTGCATTTTACCTAATAATTATGCAAGTCATACCATGATTAATCCACTTTGTTTTTTTAATGAAGCATTCACTAAGAATTCATGCATAAATATGAATGTCATACTGCAAAATTAACCCAGAATATAAGCTAATATTAAAATGCATTCTTTCACATTCCCACATATTATTACATGGAAAATGTCACTTTTATTTGTAGTTCATTTCAAACTATAGTCCAAAAACACCTACTGTTATTTTTCAGTTATCTCTGAGTGCTAATATTTTTGTTTCTATTTAGCAAAGAAAATTATATTCTCTTGTTTATTTCATCTGTTTTAGTGTTTAGACAGACTGTTAAGGAGAAATATGGTAGGGACCAAAAATGTCAGTTGTAAGAAGGATTTTTGATCTATTTAACACTTTTGAGAACTGTGCCAAAATATTAAGCTTTGTGGGCATAATTCTACATTTTTCACATTATGGAATAAATTTTTTAAAGTTGCTTTGAAATGTTACATAATTGAAAATTCTGTTGTAAGTAATGTAGCTCTCCCTGAGTTGTAGAAAATATATGCCTAGTTTAAACTGTTATTTATTTAAATAATTATGCCATTTTTAACCACAGAACACTTGAAAAAGATGAATGGAATGTTTTAAGATAATGGTACAATGACATAAAGTTTTACTTTATATCGAGGTTTAGGATTTTTTTCTAAATTTTCTGGGTAGAAATCTAATGATCTGTCATAAGATATGTTAACAAAATGTCAAGGACTGAAACTTAATCAATAGCTTACTTTTCCCTACAACAGCAGAAATAATACCAATAAATTTTCTAACCAATTTTTTCCTAAAAATGTTAAAATTGTTACAATGAGTAACTTTTGCAATTCTAGTTATGGGATTAGATTCCAATACAATAGATAGAATTAACCCTTGCTTGTATTATGAATTTGGCAACAGTATTTTTCATATTTTAATGTTCCTGCAGATGACCTGGAGATGTTGTTAAAAATCCAGATTCTGATTCAGTAGGTTTAAGGTGCAACTCGAGAGTCTGCATTTTGAACAAGCTCCCAAGTAAGAACAATATTTCTGAGTCCAGGGTAGCTCTTAAGCAGCACTGTGCTAGAATCTCACCTCATCCTATTGATTTCCTTTCTACTGTTGCATGGATTGCTTACAGATTTTGCTTGTTGTTGTGGATTGAGCTATGTTCTTCCAGAATCCATATGTTGAAGTCTCAACCCCAACGTGATTATGTTTAGAGAGAGGCTGTTTACTGGGGTAATTAAAGGTAAATAAGGTCATAACAGTGGAGTTCTGGGCTAGAGTCCTTATTAGGGGAGATATCAGAATATTCATTCTCTTTGTCTCCAACATTGAGGACATGGTCAGAAGATACTGTATGTTAGCAGGAATAAATTCTTCACCAGAATTCTTACCAGCCAACACCTTGATCTTTGACTTCCCAGAAACATGAGAAAATAAAATTCTGTTGTTTAAGTCAAGGTGATACCTGTGTAAGTTAACCAGATAGGCATAAACAGAAGCAAGCTTTCGAATGCTGCTTTAACCTCTATCCTGACTATGTTTTGTGTCAATCTTGATTGCCTAGAACAAGAAGCATGACTCTTTTCTCATCTTACCAAAGATTGCATTTAATTTTCCTTAGTTATTACATTATTCCTGTTAACAAGTTAAAATAGTTTCTTAAAACCCTAGAGTAAGGATCCCAGGCAGATTAGTCAAAAAGTTTCACGTGGTTGGTTTCAGGGCAGCAGTCTCTGCTGGGTCCTCCTACCCCATCTTTCAACCAGGGACAGGGATACAACTGGAGGCAGTCGTCATAGCATTTTCACCTCTTGAAAAGTGGAGGCAACCATCAGGCTGCTGCCAATCAGCAGACCTCCCCCTCCTTTCCCACTCAGGGCCCAGGTCCTCAATCTGCAAATGTCAGGGAAATAAATTATGGTACCTCCTCAAGCAAACTGGAGGGATCTATCAAATAACATCGCTCTAAAGAATATCTTATGAATTATAAAGAGACAAAATGGCCATGGGAAAAAAACTCATTTTATGAAATAGAAACTTGCTGAAGTTTCCCATGTTGCTATTGCAAACTGATTATTCTGTGGTACACATCAAATGTAGTTGACTCAGCTCAAGGAATACTAAATACATCAATATTTGACTATTACCAAACATGTAAATGAACAGATACCAATGCCTAATTCAAAACACTACTTTTGCATTATGGAAAGATTTGCTGTTAAACTCAGTCATGGAGTATTTTATTAATTTTTAAAATCTATTTTCAGAAAATTTGACAAACAGCTTTACAAAAGAACATATGCACAATGCACAAAGCAGACAAATTAAAACATGATTGTGGAAACCAAATATGCTAACCACAGGGCTGTATTGGCCTGCACTTTGGCAAGATTTATCAATAGCATTTCCTAGCTCTGAACAAAAGGATTTCGATGGTGTTCTCTACAACAAACACTGAAATTATTTGTGTATGAAAAATTATTGCAGTACTCTAAATACAATCATAATATGAGCTTATGTAGCTGTCCAGTGCTCTGTTTCCAAATATTGACTCTGAGTTACTGAAAGGGTGGGAAGCACGATTTTCTCCATTTTCCTTTACTCGAATTTCTTACAGCCTAGCCCTTCACATACTAAGCTTTTCAAGAGCACATGAAATGTGTATCATTTTATTTCAATAAGAGTTTGTATATCCCTCTGTAAAGTCCATACCAAATGAACAGGGAAAGAAATTCACCAAATGCATATTTTATTGAGTTAACGAAGAGCAAAATGCTTCCTTCTACCATAGTCCCAATCTTTTGCTGAAATTGGGGCAGATGCCCATTTCCTGTGGAGAATTGCGGAACTGGAACACACAGCTGCCGGTTTTGACTCTGTGCCACGTGCAGAGCTATGCTGTCCCTTGAGGTGGTGGTTGGAATCCTGATCCACCTCCAATCAGCTTAGCTCCACAGAAAACTTCTCCCAAGGTTTACCTATACTCTGTCTCCAGTCTGCCCTGTAGAGAACCAAATTTTGTATAGATACAGAATTCCCTTTTGATACGGAGAGTTATCCTTGGTTTGATATTGTATAATTTTCCTGATTTAATGTAAACTGATTTATTCTATAGTGAGGAAAGTCAGTATGAAAGATTTTTAAATTTATCTCTGTGACTTCTTTGAATACAAATTGAACAGCTGCTTTACACTTTAAGGAATCTGGCTTTTGGCCAAATGTTTAAGGACGCGTTTTTGGTATTAGTTTTGTGGTTATCAAGTTCTTTGATTTAATAAACATGAGATGATGCATTATCATTATGGAGCACAATATGTACTGTCATTATAGAGCAAATCATCTGTGAAATTTGATGTTTTGAACAAAGCAGTTCGAAAGGTATAATCCTTTCTATTTCTTTCTAAACTAGATTCGTCTCTGAAAACAAACTCGGCTGTACTATGCCAAGCTGTACATATAGAGACTTTTTTTTTCCCTGAAAATCTTTTTGGACTGTATTTTTAAATTTGTAGATGTTTGTAAAAGCCATATATCATCTCAGAAAGTTTTAATGTTAAGTGAAATAAATCACATGCAAGCTTAAATATCACATGGTTTCTCCTATATGAAGAACCTAAAATATAACAAGCAAAATGAAAGATAATAGAAAGTAGGGAGATAGATTTTTTTTTCATATGGAAAAGGGATTGCGCGGTGAAAGGGGCGGGGAAGAAGGATGGGAAAGGGGATGAGAAAGTATTGAAACGCATTATTGTACCAACTCCTCGCAATCATCACATAACAGAAACACACTAAAAATAAAAATAAAAACTGAAAAAATCTAGAAATTCAAATCTAAAAAGGATATTTATGCATGCTTGTGCATATAAAATAATGCAATGTATTTTAATTGGAATACAAGTTATGGAAACGGACGTTTTGTTTGGTAAAAAAAACTGCACCGAAATACTTCTTCCTTTCTTTATAGTATTTTCAGTTGATGTTTATGCTTTTTATTTTGATGCTTAGCAGCTGGGCTATGTAAATGAAACATAGCTAAAAGGCCTATTTGGCTCTTTGTATTCAGGATGTGCCAAGATTATGCCCCGGGGAAGCTGCAGCTCCACTCTGGAGAATGTGGGGTGTGATAGCCTGCTGGTGTGTCTTACCACCTTGACTGTGATTAGCTGGCATGCCCGATAGTGCAGAAAGCCGCTCTTTGCTTGTATTCCCAGACCAGAAGAATAATTCTAATAACACCGCTGCAAACAGAAGTCCTGTTTTTATTTGCCAGGCTCTCTAGTCTTGCCTGTCTCATTATGTGGGTTACCAGAGGATGCAGCTTTCGTTTGTCTGACTTAATAGCCTTCTGTAAAGAAAGAAAAATACCACAGTCATTTTCCTGCCTGTCATTATCAGATCTGTAAGAGTCCCATTGGAAAGGCACTTCATTTGATCTGTCTTGTCACAATAAAACTGAGATATATTTTGTTACTGAGGAAGAGCAGTGCAACATTAAATGCCGTGATGAGATTTTAAGCTGATGACCGCTACTCTTGTCTTAGCATTGAAACATCTAAAAAATGAAGTATGAACAGGGAAACAAAGTTAAAGTGAGCACCAAGCCGACTTCAAGACCCATCTACACCTTGATATATGAGTCATAGATGTGGTCAGAAAAATTAAGGAGAAAAATTGAAGCCAAAGACCCACAGAAATTTGACATTATGAGAATATTGAGGATAGTTACTCGAGTTAGAAAATGAAGCAAGTAATTTTGAAAAATGCCTATTTTCTTTATTCACTATAATGCAACATTTATTAAAAATTTCCATTCCAGGCTCAAAGTCAGGTGTTCTATAAACACATAAACAGTCCTTGTATGTGTTGCATTCCTTTACACTAAAGGGCTTAACTACAGAGCAAATACCCAAGCAAAACTGCCGTACAGTACAATTCACACTTTGTTAGCAACACGCAGAAAAAACTTTTACACCCAAGAAATTAAAAATATACGGTATTTATGTATTAATCCTGTAAGACAAGAAGTTACCAAAAATAGCTTTGGAATGGAAACTGCTTAATTATCTCATCAGAAAACGTGTGATAAGATAAATAGACACAAAGAGGCATTGGGCTGAAATTGCTTGGATGGGGGTTTCTTGAGAATGAGTTTTCATGGGGAAGTAGGAATAGCTCCAAGAAAGGTTATGTCAAGATTGGCTGGGGCTAGCTGATGGAGAGATTTGAATATAAAATAGGGAATTTTGGCTTTATTCCATGAGGCCTATGAAAATCAGAGAATGATTGTGAGGAGGGGAATAATATACTCAGGTTTCTCTTTTAGAAAAATAATTGTGTAGTTGTATCACTGAACAGATAGGAAAAAATCAGAGTTAGCCAACACATTCCAAGAAGAAAAAGTGACGGCTGAGCCAAGCAATGGCTGCGTTAGAGAAGAGAGCATAATGAATTTGAATATTACAAGGGTTAATTCCCAAAAAAACACTCATCCAGAGTGATAGCCTTAAAAGTTTAGGAAACACTAAATCTTATTTTTATTTATTTAGAACCTATGTAAAATATTTAGTAGATACCTGCTATTCCTCCTAACTACCCTGCTATTAACTCATTTAATCCTCATTCGGAAACCTTACAAGGTAGATGCCATTATTGTCCCATCTTCCGGATGAGAGCATCTTGCCTACCCAGGATCCCACCACTGAGAAGAGAAACAGTTGGAATGGAAACCAACAGGCTTTACACTACTAGGCCTGCCACTTCCCAAAAGAATTCCTTTGGCCCAGGGGACTCTCAGTTCTCATTTGCATATTAATTCATCTGAAGATTCTTAAAGATTAAGAACAAAAGTAACTCTGTTATCATGAACATTTTCTAAACACATTTGTTTATAGACATTTTTCTTTCTAAAATCCCAAATAATTAGTGTTCCATGGAGCTCAGTTTAGGAACAGTAGAAAAAAGAAATCATTTAGAATGAAATCAATACAAGTTGGTAACCAAAATTCTTTTAATTACTCTATTTTATATTGTTTTATCATAGTTACATATTGTTAACAAAGTTAAAGATTTTACAAAGATCTATTTGATCATATCAACACATTCTAGATTGTTCTCAATGCTATTTTAATTTAAAAATTGAGAGTAGCTTCATTCTGAAATAAGAAAATCAGAAGAAAAAGCAAAATAAGGCCCGAAAGAGAAACATAATTCAATTTTTTTTTTAATGTGTAAGCCATCAGTCAAGCGAAAGTTTTATAAGAACTCCTGTAATTTCCAAATTTGCTCTAGGACGTGTCACTTACCCTGTTTCATTATTCTCATTTTCCTTTACTTTTTACTCTTAGCTATTACAGTTTCATGCTGAACTTGGAGGTTTAAATTTGGAGGAGGAAATAAATGAAGCAAAAAGAAGGAACAGGTAGAAGTTTGGTTTTATATGGGATTTGAAGGTTAAAATTTCATTCTAGGCTTACATATTTGGTCCTACTTCTTCTCAGTAGTCCTACAAGGGCAGATGTTATTAGCTCCAGATCCCACAGAAGGGAACTGAGGCAGAGTGGAGTAAGTGGCCACGAGTTGGCAGCAGATAACTGTCATTAGCATTGACATCATTATCGAAATTTCAGAATGGTGCTAAGCTCTTCACAAACCTAAGCATATGCTATTTTCATATTGACTTTGTGAGGAGGAGCCCATCGAAATCCCCACGTAAGGATGGATATACAGCATTGATACTCAAGAAGTTGCTAACTCTCCCAATATAATATAGCTTGGAAAGATGAGTCTGATCTAGGCAAACTGACACCGGAGTGCATAACACCCACTCCAGCAAGTGCTACCAGTGTGTGTTAGCCACCATGTGTCACACTCAGGGAGGGGAAAAGGCATCACAAAGAGGTTTGTAGCAGTGTTTGGCCCAGCATTAGCAGAGACGTCAGCCCTTGTCCATTTATTGCTCTGTCTCATCTGCTAGACACTGGCTTTACTAGAGAAGATTCTGTGCAGTATTACTATTGTATTGTTTGAACTTTTGCAAAATTCTTGATGTGCAGAGAGTGTCATGAATGGTTGTTGATGATCAGTGAATGACTGAAAGGCAACATGGGCAGCCACACACGTTAATCATAAAGAAAGGTTTTGATCTAATCGTATTAAATGAAGCTCCAAGGTTGCGCCGGCTCCAGGAACTGGTCCTTTCATCCCACTCTGCCTCGCTGTGCCTCAGCCCCACAGTCTGCCTGCTGCCTGGTCCTCATACTGTTTGGTGAAATTCCTGCCCAAACAGGCCTCAGAGCCTTCCCACATCTGCCAGGCCCTCAGAGCAGTTGGATTCCCACTCATAGTCACACCTTGTGACTTTAAACCTATTTCCACATGTTATCTTATTTGACTACAGCGGCTTTGGGAAAACATTAGAAGGGCTACATTAAAATACTGAGCTTTTCATCTCTTGCTGTCCATGTTTAAAATGAAAAATTTGTACAAAAACGTTGTGGAGCGGTCTGGTAGACCACTTTCACCCCGGCAAAGCTGTTGAATGACCTCATTGGCTCCCTCCTATTGAGGAGCTCTAATAAGCTCCGTCAGCATTTGCTTCCCCACCGCACTGCTCTGTGGTAGAAGGGTTTGGTTTTGTTTCGTTTTGTTTTTTACAGTCTTCTCTTGTAACTGCTTTGCCATTTAACAGTCACCAGGAGAAGCTGTTCCATCATGATGTCTTCTGAGTTAGCGGACCAGGACAAATTCAGCCCGTTTAATTGTACGGCATCAGGCAGTGCTGCGAATGCAATTTGTTGTGAAATTCGTGTCTGCGTTTGCTATCAGCCGCCGTGTTCAGCAGTCTTGCAGCTCTGCACTGTACCTGATGGGGAGCGCACTTACCAGAGGGCGCCCCCGGCCCCCATCAGTCTGCAGGAGACTGCAGAGCCATGTTTCTGACGGCTGCAGCCGGGCTGATGTCCACCAGCGAATATTCCGGATGCCCTGCACTTCTTAGCTCCAAGGGGGCGAGCAATGCTCTATTGGTTTGGGAAAAAATTATTCCTTGATGGTTGCCCTTTGGTGTGGGTGTTAGAGGGTGCATGTCACACCCTGCAATGTGTTTACACTCACCTGTTGTTCCGTTGAGCGTTTACTGGCATTCTTAGGTCAATAACAGCTGAGAAAGAAAGGAAGATGAGAGTGACTGGGCTTTCAGCAAATAAAAGTCTGAACAAAACTACATTGGGTCCAAAAAAAAAAGAAAAGCTAAGCAAAGGTTAAGCTTTGCTATAGAAAAAGAGACCCGTGGAATCTGCTGCTTTTTTCCTGGTGGTTATTTTGTATATATTTGAATCTAAAGGTTTCCGGTGAAGGGAAGGACCATCAGGTCTTCTTTAGTGTGTTCCAGCCTGGTGCTTCACTATGATCTTCTTGTCTGTTGTGAATGTTGCCTTTTATTCAGGAACACCAAGGACACTCTGTTTGATGCTAAATGTGCCTTTTAGCATGATGTGCCAGTATATTTGAATACAAAGGCACTGAAACATAGACCTTTATGGTATTGTTTATAATAAATGTAACTGAATCCTCAAATCATGTGGGCCTGACCTGACAGTGGTCTCTTACAAAGAAAGAAAGAGAGAAAGAAAGAGAAAGAAAGAAAGAAAGAAAGAAAGAAAGAAAGAAAGAAAGAAAGAAAGAAAGAAAAGAAAGAAAGAAAAGCAGGACCATTTGGTTTTCAAACATGATTTTAAATGATGTTAAGTATAATTGAACTGGAAATCACAGAGTACTTTCACATACCCAAAAACGTCCACAAGTAATAGAGGAAATCTGTTTTCCGAAAACTTTTTTTTTTATATTTCTGCATCAAAACAGGAAAATCTTTCTTGTTGGTTCAAAACCACCAGGCTTCTCATGGTCCCCCCCATTCCCAGTCATTTCTTAAATTAATAAAGCTTTAAAGTATTTACTCCTCTCATTTAATGAGTTCAGCTACACAGATGTGAACTAAATCCTCTGTAATAAGATCTCTAACAGAATCTAAAAACACTGAGTATAGTAGTTTATTAAACCACCTTGAAAAAGTACAGCTTAGAATTTTAAGAGCCTATTTTAAGATTTTATGTATATTATTTCATCTTCATTTAATAAGTAATAGTATTAGAATAACTAGAAATTTCAGTTGCATCTTACTCTCAACCTATCCTAAAATGAGAGGTAACAATTGCCGATATTAGATCTATAAAACCTTATCAATCTCTGGACTGATCCCACATTTGATAGGTAATAAATTTAAGTTGAAGAATGTGACATGCTTTAACTTAAATCACAGAGTGCAGAAGGAAGAGCAGAACTAACTCAGGCCCCACTGTCCTTTCCAGGATAACTATGCCGGAAGGTAAAGACTGAAATGTGTCACACAAGCATGACACCCCAAATGTTTTCTCGGTAGGATTGATAGCAAATCTGATAACTCATACCTGTATCTGTTCTTGAAATTATATTCAAAACATGCTCATTACATCTTTGACAAGCCTTGGCTGTAGATGCAAAATACTTCTACCCTGATGTGCCAAATGTTTTGCTCTTTCTTACATTTTTCTCCCAATGTGATATTGATTGGCTATGTAGAGTATTTTAAAATGGAATAAGCCAGCAGTTAAACAAGTTAATTTGCTTTGCTGCTCAATTGATTTGGCCCAAGTACTTTTGCCGGGACTGCCATCAATAACATTAAAATCACAAATTGTAAACAGACCAACTAAGTCATGAGAAGGCAACAATAGGAATGAGTAGAGAGTGGCTGGAAGACAGTAGGAGCTAGCACAAAATAACTGTTTCAGCCTAAGGGGAAGTCACAAAGCGGCTTAGGAATGCAGGGGATATGTGATTTGTATTAGTGATGTTACTATTACTTTCTTTAGTCTATGGCAATGCTTTTAAGACAGACATTAATTTTACATTCTTCTTTTTACATGATTTCTAATAAGATATTTTAAGCAATTGACATTGTCAAGAACATGGAATTCACCAATGAATAGTGATATATACAATTAAAGTCAAATATTTTAGCCATCTGAATGGTGGTTGTTATCCTTATTAAAGAATAAAATAATTATTTTGTTTGTGGAATAAATTCAACTTCGGTGCCGTTATTTTTATGAAGAATCAGAATTGACTAATATATTCAAGAAATGTTAATGTTTGCTTCTAAAATATTATGGTTCACTAAGTTTGGGGAGGTAATGGGATACTTTATAAATAGCTCACATATTAAAATTTTTTAAATTTATTTTATTTTAATTTTAGATGTACATAGTGATAACATTCATCATAGGGGATTTGTACCTGTACGTGATATATCTTGTTGCTTCTTTTTTTCCCATTCCCCTCACTTCCCTTCACCCCTCCTCCCTCCTTATTTACAAAAGCTTTGTTAGAAGTGGTTTCAAATCCTCCTTGGTAGCAATACTGAAATAATTGTATAAGCTATAGTAAATTATTTAACTGTCTGGGAGTAAAGTTCCTTAATTTCAACATGAAGAAGAAAATATTTGCTTCTACAGATAATTCTTCTTAGGATAATTGTGAGAATTAAATTAGATAACATGTAAAACAATGAGCAGCCTTTGACAAAGAACCTACCATATAGTGTTTTGGTTTTATTCTTGTTGAAAACATGTTTAATTGTTTATTAAGTTTGTAATTTTAATACACTTTGGTACCTGTCAAATATTTTGTACATTAAAGGGCATATGATTCAACTTCTTAATATCACTGATGAGGAACTTTAGAGCCAGATAGTTTATAGGATTTGTTACAAAAAGGAAAAAAGGAAACTATGGAGGGAGGGAGAGAGGGAGGAAAGAAACATCAGCTGGAAAGGCTAACATTATATAGGCCTTAAAATATGTCAAATACGCTTCTAAATGGTTTATGCATATTGACTTCTCTATCTTTAAAAAGAAACATAAGATCTAAGTCCTGTTACTTCATTTTCAGAGTAAAAAGAGTGAGGTTAATAAATAGTAATATCACTGAGGTAAGCTCAGAGCTATGAAGTAACAAGCCTAGGTCTGAGGTAACATAGTTAAGCTTCAAAAGTTATAGGATCAAATACTAGGCAGTACAGCCACTTGTAAGTAAATAAGAGACAAAGATGGGTTTGTATGTATGGATTGCATATTAGTGTGCAGAAAAACACTAGAATTTACTCAACCCCAAACACACATACAGATACACATATTCATTGCTTGATATATGCAAGAACAAAATTTTCTGCTTCAAGCAGCCTTTAATATAGAACTATGTTTATATTTGTTTTAAGTTCAAAAGAAAGAAAAATGTGAAAGAAACCTCAGATAAAAATAAAAAATAATAAGAGTGTGAAAAAGGATCCTATAAAAATGATGAAAGCCTAGGTTCTACCAGACAGAAAAGAACAAGAAAGAAAATTAACCACCTGTGCATATTGAAACCAAAGATAAATTTGTGCCAGGAAACAAAAATAGTATGGTCACTAGAGAAAAAAAAAAAAAAAAAAAAAAAAAAAAAAAAAAAAAAAAAAAAAAGAAAGAAAGAAAGAAAGAAAATAGTTGCTTTTTTTTTTTTCTGGCATAAGAGAAAATGTATTAGGAAAATACAGCCCAATCTGAAAATACTTCCCAAAAAACAATCAAATCCTCCAACATGTGGCAAACTATTTGTAGATAAGAAATAGTCCAAATTCATAAACATAAATTCCAAAAATATTTTGCAAGGCCTCTCAAGCAAAAGATGGTATAAGATGTCTCAAATATTATTTGAAGGTGCTACCAGGAACAAAAGTGGGGCTACTTTACAATAAAGGTTCCAAAGTTGTGTCCCTTGTTGAAAACAAGAAAAAGAGAGTTAGCATTAAAATAAATTAATTAGATAAATCTGTTAAGAAAGTTTCAACTCTCAAAATATCGCTGAAATGAGCAAGTCAAACTGCAAGATAAAGTATAAAAAATACCCTGATTCTCACTTCTCTACGTGAATCAGATTCACCTGGGATATTTAAAGGATGCTCATTTTGCAGGGTTCAGAATCATTTCAGGGAGTCGGAGACTCACCACGTAGTATTGTCCAGCACCAGTTCTCCTCAGGTCTCTCATGTTTCTGCCCATGTGTGAGCAGGGCAGCTGGATCTCCTTTCTATAGTATCCTTTCAAAACTGTTAACAGCCTTGGAAGATAGCAATGGTTTGTCCCTCTGGAGCAAAGGGCATTTGTGTTTCCTGTCTAGTATAATAATAAAAGTACTGTATCTTCCTCTGGGTTGAGGGTTAGACAAGCTATACAAGGATAGTTAGGATGTTTATACAAGATTTGTGTTTCCTACACTTAGGATGCAAGTCTACTGAGTGCAAATTATGTATTTGAGCCGTTTTTGTATCACTGTATAAGATTTGATATTCTACAGAAACAGATACAAATATCCTTGCTGCTTATTTTTCTGTAAGTAATGAAGTCCTTTATATCTGAAGTGAGCATCTTTTATCTTCTGTCAGTATCCCTGAAGCCATATGAGACTGACTCACTGGTTGCAAGTAAATTTCAGACACAATACATTTTTAACGGAAGTCAACAAAATAGTGTAAGGAATTTCCCTTGTTGCCATGACTCACTTCAGCAATAATCAAGTCATGAACAATCTTTTTTCATATATAGCTTTTCATTCTCCTTGATCCCTCATTACTTTGAAACAAACTCTAGGCATTGTATCATTTGATATATAAAGATTTCAGTAGATATCTTTAAAATTTTAAAATCACCATGGTATCATTAACATGCCTAATATACCATAATTATTTATTATAGCCAAATATCACGATCTCTAATTTCTAAGCATCTTATAAATATATTTTAAAAAAATTACTTGTATCTGGGTGAAGTCAATACAGTGGGATTGATCGATGTGTCCCTTTTCTAATCTCTAGAATCTTAGCATAATTTTTCTTTTGTATGCTTTGTAATTTATTTATTGAAGAAAGAGTTACTTGCCCAGTCTTTATTTTGTTGTAACTTTCTAAATGTGACCTTCAACATATAATTCAATTTTCTCTCTTTTCTCTGAATTCCCTTTTGGGAATAGAGACTTAATCAAATTTAAATGCTTTTTTTCCCCTTCCAACTATAACATATTCCCCTTCTTAGATGAACAGTGGTATACTTTTACTTGTCTTTTCTTTGCCTTTTTTGCTCAAAAATATATCACAAAGATTGTTCTACAGCATATAGGAATATTCCCCATCCATTTTCAGTTGCATAGTTCTCTATTATTGGACACACCATAATTTATTCAACATATCTTCTATTGAAGGACATTTAAGTTTTTTTAATTCTTCTGACATCACAAACATGCTTATAATGAATAGATTTCTGCATATATTGCTAGTGTTTTCATGAGGTTGATTTCTGGATCAAAAAGTAAGTACATATACAGTCACCAAATCAGCCTCCCTTATAGTTGTGTCATTCTGCATATCCACCAACAGTATGAGAGAGAACATTTTTCCCCACCAACACTGTATTTTGTCATACTTTTGGATATGTGTCAATCCAATAGTTTAGTTTGAGCACCTTTGAGTATGGTATGAAGTGATTTGCATTTCTTTTGCTGTGAACTATTTATTCCTGTAACCCATTTTTCTATAGGATGGTTGATATTTTTCCCTATTTCAGAAGCTTTTGTTTTTTCAAGAAATGCCATCTATTTACTAGCACCTCACAAATTAATATCCCCAGCTCTGACTTCTACATGTAACTCAAAACCCTACTGCCAAATTCTATACTACACATTTTCTTGTGATTGTCTATTAAGTATCTAACAAATTCAAAATGGTGCTATTAATTTCTTACCTCATATTATTCGTTCTTGCTTCTCTCAGCTCAGTTAAAATACCTCCAGTATTTGAGAGGGAAAAGAACAGAGGGACAAGAAAAAAAAGAGAGAGAGAGAAAAAAAGAAAAAAAGGATAAAAAGCTTTAGAGTCATCCTTGAAACGTCTCTTTTTTTTCTATTCTCATTGATTCGGTCAGCATCTACTATTGGTTCTACTTTTAAAATATATCAGAATATTATCACTTCTTTTCAAATGCATGATTCAACTCTGATCTAAACCTTTAGTATCTTGCACCTGGATTATTACTGTGTCCTCCCTAAATTGGTCTCTCGTCTCCCCTCAAGTCTCAGTCCCTTACACCCTTCACATTGTAGCTAGTGTGTTCTTTAAAAAAAGTTTGTATCGTGACATGCCTATGCACACGATCTTTTAGTGTTTCTTTGTTGTAAAATCTGCCATCTTTTTGATGTTCTGTAAAGTCACCACTGTCCACTACTACTTCTCTGATCTTCTTTCCCTGTGGCTACTCAGTTCTGGCAACACGGATCACCTTGCTGTTCATAAGCAAGCTCACGTTGTTCGAGCCACAAGGCTTCCTATGTTCCAACTCCTGTATTTGGAATGCTGTCCTCAGAGATCTTCATGGCCCATGCATTTTTTTTTCCTAATTTGAGCTTATGCTGTGTATAATTACATCACTAAGGCTTTCCTTGAAAGCCCAAATCAAAATAATTCCTCTTCTGCTTCACTCACTACTTCCCTTTGTTATGCACTCCCTTCTAGGCACCTGTGATCAACTGATATCACAGTTTGTTCCTTGTGTGTGTCGTTTGCTTCCCCCTCTAGAGATGGGCCATAAGGGTACGGAATTTATTTGGTTCGCTACTTCATGTGCAAGGTTCTGAAGCCCTGCCTGGCACTCAGTAGGGCACACTAATTTTTGGATAAGTGACTGAATGAGTAAATGAATGTCTAAGTATATAGTTACAGTGCACTGAGTTGGCAATTTCAACAGACAGAAATATCTGTGAATTGCCATAATGATGAAAATGAAAGGCTACCAAAAGACAATAAAAATTCATGTTTCATGTTAGAAAACCTGGCCCATGTCACCAAGGATAATGAAAATAAAAGAAAACTCTCTTAATAATGCTTTGTTTTTTAAGTTTCTATGGAATAATATTTTATGTAGCTTCTGGATTTTGGAATAGTTTCATGGTTGCTTTGGGTTTATACTACTACTGTTATTTTACTGAAGTAATTGAGCCTGAATCGTGTGCAATGCATTGCAAGTACTTTAGAGCTCTCTATACACGATCAAGATCCCTTCCATCAAACCTGTAAAATGTGGGTCAGTGTGTAGTTTGGGGTGAACTTACAAAATATTGAGTTCATGTATTTACTGCATTATGTGTTACAGGAAATACACTAATTTGTGTTGTCTGAATTAAACATGCTTACTTAATGTTTCAACATGAACACTAAACTTGATTGGAATTCATTTGGAAACAACAAGGAATCTTTCTACCTGCTGTTTCTTAGTTAAGAAAAGATTCAAATTTAATTCAAGAAGATATTCTTTTTTCTTTAATAAGTGATTTATAATTTCACTGGTTCTAATTTACTGTAAGCAAAGCATCAGATTAGTAATGTGTTTAATATGAGTTATTAAGTTCCCATTAGACTAAATTACCACCCCAAGAGATCTGCAAAGCTGCTCTGAATTAATTTGCATTCTTCAGTAGCCATAAACTTCACCTTCTCTTAAACGTCAGAGATACTTTAGGATCTATTTCCTAATGTAGTCCTTCTCCAAGAGCAGCAATTCATTTCATGAACTTTGATATTCATAGTTCATTGTGCTATTTGCTATAATAATAATGATAATAATAATACTTTGAAACCTTTAGAAATGATTCTTGGAGGTTTATTTTGGTTACAGATTTTCCAGGTAATCCATGTCATAATCCCTTTTCACTAAACTGTACTGCCGCAGAATCTTTATGGACTTTCCAGTTGCATTTAAACAAGACCATCAATTTAGAACAAGCTTCTAATTGACTGGTTTAGTATTTGTTTTTAAATCTTAAACATGTGCAATCTAAACAGTTCATCTCTGAATCTTACAAAATTGAGCAGAAATGTATAAGATAGACCCACTCTATAGTTGGAAGCAAGGAAATTGTGACTATTTCCTGTGCAACTTTACATGAAGATAATGCTTGGAGGCTACAAACTTTTTTGAAATTTGTGAGCTATACTTTGTCGAAATATAAATAAATTAGCTGACTTGGTCTTGTTAATAGTAGTTTCAAATCATCCATTAATTTATGAACTTGATTTTGTGCTGATAATTAAAAGAATTCTGAAAAGTGAGGAAAAAAATTCAGTAACTGTATGTAAAGAGAGATGTTCTCAGGGAAAAATGTGGTTCCTGAAAGCAGCAAACATATTAACCAATGAAACAAGGCCTGTGCATATTTACGAACCACATTTCTGCAAAGCAGATTTAGCAACTCAATTCCCCAAAGCGAAAGAGGGTATCAGCGTGGATTAGAAATCAGAAGTCCCTATTCTTGAACTCACATGATGGAGTCACATCTGTTCCCAAGTGCACAGCATTAATTTTAGTGGTGATGCTGCCAGTATTAGTCTGAGCTGACCCAGAAAGGCACTGGATCACTTAGGGCAAATTTCTCAGTTTTCCCAATCTAATCTGATCCCCAAATCAGAGACATATCGTCCTTGTCTTATCCGAACTGTAAATACTGAGAGTACAGGGAGCAGAAAAAGTGAGGTTATTTTGCTGTTTTCTTCTCCAATCTCTCTGATACTTTACGTCCAAATTAATTTTTCTATATCACGACTCTGAAAGTCATTTTTCTACATTAAAAATTTCAGCATTTTCAAAGATCTTCATTTTGAACTATGTATTGTTTGGCTTCATAAAAACACCTGCTTGCTGCAACAGAAACTGCAAAAAGATGTAAAGAAAGTTAAAATAATATGTAATCCAATTTCAGTATTTTTTGTGAAATATGACTGTGGGAGCATTGGAAAAAATGGATTAAAGGAGGAAAATCTTGCAAATAGGAAAATGATAGAAAATCTTTTGAAACACCACAGGAATGGTGCAATAGGAAGATTAAAATGAAACCTAAGGGATAAAGTTAATGACTTAGGGTGAGGCAGAAGTGATTCCAAGTTTTCTGGTTTGAGAGAATTTATAAATGATAATGTGAAAGCAGGCCTTGAGATTCCTGTACAGTGTATGGTAAAGCATAATGAAACGAGCATAGGTTTCTATAGATCAACTGTTAGAATGATATCAAATCCAAGTTCATCTGCATGCCACTTGTGTGACCTCGGGTGCATGACCTAGGCTCTTTCAGTTTCAAATAAAAAGGGAAAAATCATATCTTAATTTGCAGAATTGTTTGGAAGTTTAAACTTGATAAGACATCTAAAGTACTTAGACAAGAGTTGGGGATTTAGTGGTTAGAGCGCCTGCCTAGCAGCACAAGGCCCTGAGTTCGATCCCGGCACCAAAAAAAGTACTTAGTGGTCTGAACGTGATATATGCTCAATATATCATAACTCTTAATATGATTATTGCCTTTAGATTATGATGGCCAACAGCTAAGAGTAGATACTATATCTTGTACAAAAAGGGGATAAAGGCTGGAGATTGACAGTCAATGGTGATAACAGTACCTATACATAAGGAATATATAAGACCATCCAGTAATTGAAAGAGTGTGGTCTGAGAACAGAAATCTGAAGAAACTAACAAAATTTAAAGGGTAGTATAAAGAAGAGTTAGAAAAGGGCTTTTAATTAAATGGACATAAGAGATCCAAGTTTCAAAGATCAGAGCAGAGTGGCCATAAAATCCCCACGTATGCAGCTGTATTCTATGCTAATTAAGCGTGACTTCTTTGGTTATTATTTTGTGCAGCAAATCGGGGGATCCTTTGACAGGAGTGTATTTTCCAATATGGATCCAGTCACGCTGCAGATTCACAACTGTAATACAGGAGTTTCAGAGCAACAACTCATGATGAACCACTCTGCCTTCCTGATTAGAGAAGATCCTGATTAAAGAGTTAAGGTTGCATTTGATATAGTGTGGATTCAAGGTCTGGATCTAATGATTAGTAGTAGTTTGCTTTGCAGGCATTTCGAAAAAGAAAACAAAAAAATCAACATGCTCTAACATTAGTAGAAGCCTGAAAATTGGAATCCCTTTACTACCTTCTGCTCCACATGGAAGATGTCTGGAAGAAAGTGGGAATTGTTCAAGTATATGGGTCTATTAAAGAGAAGAACAAAAAGCAGTTAATTTCTGTTTTGCATAGAAACCTGTGACTAACCTATAGAAAGACAAGGGACTAGTATAACTAACTAGAGGAAAGATTTAGTATATGAAGAGAGTCCACCAGTGTGCTATCCAGGATTCCCAAATCCCCAGCCTCTGTAACAGTCCATCTTAACTGTCAGCTTGACTGGATTAAGAGTCCTGGAGAAGTGGTGGGATCACAGGAGCCCTATACTCATCAGCGTAACCTGCCGATGTTCACAGCAGAATGTCCTACTGGGAAGGGAGCCCTGATGGAGAAGTTGAGTCCTGGAGCCATGACTGTGGAGGGGCTCGCAGTGCAGCCTTCCCCTGTGTTCTGCCTCCCTGTGACCGTGCAGCAAGCAGCTTTGCTGGCCCACCCCCTGAGCCGTAGCGCTTCTACTTTGGGATGAGCCAACCATGGACTAAAATGTCCAAAAACACTTCTCCCTCTTTAAGGTGTGAGTATTAGGTATTTTATCACAGTAACAAGAAAGCTGACAAGTACAATTCTCAAACATGTTTTACACCTCTGCATGTCCTACTAGTCAAAGTTCATCCGAATGACATCTTTTCCTTGATGGTTTGTGTGCAGTCTTCCAGTTGAAAGTGGGCATTTTCTTTACTGGATGTCAGAAATCTGTGTTTGTCTCTTTTAGAACATTCACTACACTCTATTTCTTTTTATGATTATGAGTCTTTCATAGTCTGAGAATTTCTTGAGAGTAAAAAAAATCACACCTCTGATCTGTTTATCATGCTTCACAAATTCCAGGTTTATATTCTCACAGTTAACACAGAGTAAATATTTGGTGACTAACATGAAGATGATTTAATTACTGTGCTATGATTATTACTTAAAAACTAATCTCCTGTATCAAATTATGTATTTATGTGTATTAAATTAATAAGAATACTTTTGAATAATAGTTTGTATAGTATTGTATAACCAATTATAGTATTCCATAATTGAAAAGAGAATTATTTTTACTTTTTAAATACATTGGTAAAATTATAAGACATTTGTTAATCCTCACCAAAAAGATGTTTAAAAAATAAGTCAAATAGAGAAGTTTGACATTTAGACCTCAAGATCATTCTATGGTTGCAAATCAATGCTTTTTTTTTTCCTTTTGCAATCATAAAATCTAAAATATTGTATCTATTTATTATTGTATATGCCATCCTATTAAAGACATAGTAGAAGTTAACAGAGTCTAAAGTACACATAGTAGTACCTAAGAAGACTAATCAAAATAAATGTGTGATCACCAGCATGAATAAATTTAAAATTTGCTGCATTCCCTTTTGCCAAATTTTTGTCATCTAAACAAATGTTCCATGACTTTCTTCAATTTGAGAAAAATAAGAAAGACCTGCCATTAAAATTCAGACACCAGAGTGTATTTATATTTCTTGCCTTCCTGTTTCCTTCTCTAAAATCAGTATTGCCTCTTAATGCTGCCTGTTTTCAACATTTATTTTAGTTTTCTTCTAGCTTTTGACATGTGTTTGGTAGAGTCTGGCAATTTTATGTGTTGCTTATAAAGAAGAGAAGAATGCTTTTCTGAAGATGTCATTGTTTGTAGTCAAATAAGCCACTTTTCATGATAAGAATTCCCCTCTATTTATTCAGAGGTGTCTATTCTTTTCCCTTATGACTTGATAATAGTCCTGCTATTCTAACCCTTCAGTGAAACTGTGTTTAGAACACAATTTGAGATATTTGCAGCATACACTGTTCTTCATATGAGAAGAGATTAGCTTTTTAATAATAGCTTCTTTTGAATTAAGAAAGGATTTCTACAATAGAGAGGAAAATCACATGGGGAAATGTAATCAATGATGGTTTTGTGTAGGCTTTAATACTTTCTTTGTTCCTCAGCATTTTGCAGTTTTGGGTTAGAAGAATAAAAGAACTGCCCCCACTATCTAGCCAGTATTTTATTCACTGCAAATGCATTGGTGATGATCCAGGGTATTTCTTGATACCTTTTAAAGAATCCATTTTTAGCACATCTCTGTCAACCTGGGAATCTTCCATAAAGATTTACAATAGCTACGCTGAATCTGCAGTAGCACATATCTAATTGGAGTCCTGTGTTCCTTCAAGCAAATTGCTTCATTCTCTGTGCCTTGGTTGCCCTGTCTGTACTGTGATGGGTTTATGGGATTAAACAAGATTACATATATAAAATTCAACACAGTACCCTGCCAGTAAAAGGACTTGACAAGTATAAGTTGTTTCATTCTTAATTGAGTACCTTAATATGAGTATGATTCAAAAAAAGAGAAGGAAGACGGGTCTTGAAGCATTTATTGTGGAACGGTGTGATCCAAGTAAAAATGGCTCATTTCAACTGGATTAAGTGACAAAAATACATGTTGTCTTGTACAATAAGAAGCGGAGGCCAGAAGTCTCCCAGTGTAGAATATGAGGGTCTTTGTTCAAAAGTTCTTTGATTCCTGCCCTTGTCTTCCTTTGCGTGTTGTTCCTTTGGCCAAGTTGCCTCCCTCAGGGTGACAAGATGGCTGTCAGAAGGAACAAGGACAACTTATTCCTTGATCTTTGTGTCAGCTTTTGGTTGCTGTGACAAAATACCTGAAAAAAATCAACCTAAAGGGGGAAAGGTTTATTTTGCCTTACAGGTGTAGAGGTTGCTGCTTGCTCCATTGCTTTTAGGCCTGTAGAAACATCATGGTGGAAGAACATGGTGGAGGAAAGCTTCTTGCCTCATGGCATCCTGCAAGCAGAGTGAAAAGAACAACCAGAGAGAGGAAGTTAGTGTTATGTCCGGAGGTGGACTGTGACCTGCTGTCCTGGTAGAAAATGTAATTCCCAGTGATTGTAAACCCAGCTACAGTAAAGAATTAAAGAAAGTGAGTTTAAATTAAGAAAAGACAATTTATTTAGAGGACAATTTATTTAAAAGTGGTGAAAAGGGAGGAACAGGCGAGGATAGATAGCTACTCCAGTGTAGGGAGCATTGGAAAGCAAAATACTCGTGGGCCTTTCGTTGTAGCCCCTTTTTATTGAGGTTTTTCCCTTGGGTCGGCCCTTTGGAATTTGGTTGGCTCTTGGGCTTATCAGCTATCTCTGCCTGGATTTCTCATAGATCTGTGACTTTCTTTGAAATTACGGATGGGTGGCTTAGGGCTAGGTAATGCGGAGATTTAAGAATCAAAAGGGGGAGTTTGTGTTCTTTATGTTAATCAGATTACCTGGGGACCTTCCCGGAACCAGTCTCTTTGCCTTTGTCTCTCTGCCTGTTGGAATCTGGCTGCCTTTATGTTTCTAACTATTTGATTATAGCTGTCCAGCTTTCTGAGTCTAATGAGGCCTTTACCCTATCTTTTCTCTACCTCTGGGGACCCCTGTCCCTACATTAGGGACAAGTGAAATCCTTCAAACACATGCCCGGGGTGACCCGCTTTCTCCAAACAGACCCCACCTCCCAACAGCCCATTTAGCTAACAGACTCATCAGTGTATTCATCTACATGATGAAGTTAGACACCCCATCATCTGATGACTTCCCCAAAGCCCAGCAGCTGACAACCAGGTCTTCACTACATTTGTCCTTGGGCGGACATTTTGGATCCTAGCCATAATACTCTTCACTAGTAGGATCAGAAATGTCCCTGAACCAGGACCTAATTAGTCTGACCCTTTGGTTGAAGAAGACATCAGCTCTTATGCTCACCATTGGAATAGGACCAACCTCGATTTGGTAAACTCGAGGTTATAATCAGAAACTAAGGTTCAAAGATTTGTTAGACGATGTTGCTAGGAAGAAGGAGGGCTAGAATCAGAATGCATGTATTCCAATGCCAAGCCACGCAATTATAGCAGAGCCATGGTTTTACTAATAGGATTTAAAATACACATAAGGGCTGGGGATTTAGCTCAAGTGTAGAGTGCTTGCCTAGCAAGTTCAAGGCCCTGAGTTCGATCCCCATCACCCAAAAATAAATAAATAAATAAATAAATAAATAAATACACATAATATTGACAATTTATATATAAATTATTTTAGTTTCTGCTTTAATAAAACCATTTTTGAGAATTTAAGTTAAATATTATTTGTGTTTCCTTAAGAAGTTGTGTTGTATTTTTAAATGTTCTGTTATTCTATGAAGAGTGATATAAAAACATGGTGTGTTTAATTTTTTAAAAAAAAGTTATTAATTAAAAGACACATTACCATTAATCTCCCTCACAATAGTCCTCACATTGAACTCTCATATCCCACCATTCTGGGCACTTTCTGAAGCAGTTCTGGAGTACTCTTTTATGAGTGTCTTTATTTGTACTTTGTGGCTCCCTTAGTACCCTGAATCAGTTCAAAACATTTACCTTCCATGGTCATTGTGACTTCGAGGAAGAGCCAGAGGTTGCACAGTGCCATATCGTGTGAACAAGGCATAAGGACATGCCAGAAAATCTTTATGACCCTGATTTTCTGTTGGATAGCACGGAGCAGCAGCATTTGCCATATTTTTTTATCACACCTTGTAAAGATATTGGCGAAAAAGGACTTTGGTGCTGCAGGGATATTTCCAGGCCAAATACTGCTAATTAATAAAGGGAGAAATATTAGGATCAGCATTCAGTTACCCAGGCAGGTCTCTGTTCCTTTGAAAAGCTTTCCTGTCAATTGGCCATTATGACTCAATTAGCTACCCAAAGTCATGCTTTCAAACTCAGTGTGAGCACCCTCATGAGAACGTAAAACACACATACACACACACACACACACACACACACACACACACACACAGAGCAGTGAATAGCACTTTTACTTGTTTGCCAAAACTAACCATCCTGAATTCTGACAGAGCCAGTCTCCTGAGCAATATCTCTGGATATTAGTAACAAAATAGTCATGAGTTAAAAAAAAAGTAGCCATTGTTCTCTGCTCCAATAAGAATGTGTTATATATTTTATCATTGAAAGAGGAATCAGTATTTTTATCAGGTTTTTTTGTTTTGTTTCGTTTTGTTTTTTGCAGGGGATCGAACTCAGGGCCTGGTGCTGGCTAGGCAAGCACTCTAACCACTGAGCTAAAGCCCCAGCCATTTTATCAGTTTTAAATATTTTTTTTGCATCAAGTTTGGGTGTGTTTCAGGTGTTCTCAACTTAGATTTAGCCTAGAGCTGCAATTCAAAATGTTTCACTTATGTATAGTGCTTGTTTTAATTTCTCTGTGAGGAATAAGTGAATGTTCCAGTACTAAAGCCCCTCCAACAGCCCCCAAAAGAGTGAACTTCCACAACTGCCCAGGAAATGTCACTAACCGCAGGATGACCATGGGCGGAGTGAACAGGAGTATTTTGCGGGAAATTACTGTAATAAACCTTTAATGTCCACTGTAGTTTTCAAGGACCCCTTGTAGTTTTAGCATATTTTATAAACATAGTACTACATAATGAAAACATCCTCTCAGTTTAAATTGATCCAGATGTTCTTTATAGCACTCATCCATTTTTGCCATTTGTTTTTTGATCTGGTCTTGTCTTCATTCTACTAATTAATGCTATATAGCAGCAAAATGCTGCAAGTGGATTTATAAGCAAAATATTTGTTATATAGACTTAGAATTTTCTGAATATGAAACCAGGTGTGTGCCAGGTATTCACAACATGGCAACTACATTGGCGATTTCACTTACGGTAACTAAAAGGCAGTTTTTCATCACAGGATTCTATATGAGGACTCTGAATAAGAGAATATGCTTTAAGGTTTTCCATGTCTTCTAAAATCAATCCCCACCCCTGCAGGAACTCATGCCAAATCTTTACCTTAAAAATTCAATTTAATTTTACATTTATTGCAAAGTACTCCAGGTACAAGAGCCAATGCACCCGTGTTCTTTTTCCTAAATCCGTGATATTGTGTGTCTTTGTGCATCTGCATCAGGGAAGTCTTCCAGCGCTTACCTATCTTTCAAATCGAATTCTTTCAAAGAACACTTGACCTACTGCCCATGTATCTTTGGTGCTGTATGAATTATTAATCATAAGTTACATTGTCCTGCCAAGGCTGGGATAGTCTAAAAAAATAAATACGTAAGTAACTCATGCTAGGATGAATCTAGAAGCCGGGGGCCTTACTGTACCAGGAAAGGCAGACCTTTAATGAAATGGACGTAAAAACCAATCAGGAAGTTCTATCAGTCTACTTCTGTAAAGCTATACTACCCAGTTCTCAAAGGGAAAAATCAAATATTTTCCATTAGGACAAGACATTGATGGTGGACAGTCTTAACCCAACAGAATCATAAGGTATCTGTCTGATCCTTTTTTTATTTTAGAACATTTTAGAAACTGGAAAGTAGGTTAACACTAACTCCATATATTTGCCTTTGGATTGGTGCCTTTCAGTAATCATTTAAGCCTATCCTGTTGAAATACAAACTCGTAGGAATTCCAAATTAAGTCCCTGAAAGTGTTTGTAGAGAATAAATTCACTAAAATTCTCAACACTGACAATTCAGAGCAACAGAAAACTAAAAAGATATGCTTCTGTGTCTCTTGTGTCCAGCGAGGTTTGTCTATCCTAAAAAAAAAAAAAAAGAAAAAAACTTTAAATCATAAGTGGTTCCATGTTGAGAAATTGAATAAATGAGAGACAAAAGAAAACTCAAACCTGTTTGACAGAGGCCTAAAAAACTGTCCACATGAGGGCTAATTTCCACTGAAATTTCAAGTGGGCACATAGGAGAAAATAAATAATGAAATTTATGTTTTAGCTTTGCCCTAATTTTATGGTGTACAAACCTCATATGTTTTCAACCTTGTTAATTGCACGTATTTGTTTATAATCTAAAAATCTCCCAGTGGAAACTACGGATGGCTGAAGAAATACAAAGTCACAGAGCTAAGTGAAATTAAAGCAATAACCGAGCTCAACCAGATGTAAGGAAAACAAGTAAAATATAATCATTTTATTACGAAAAACATAGTACACCTAAATGCATTCTTTTGCTCCCTTGTACAAAGCCAAAAATTTCTAGTAATCTTGTATTCTTTCGCTGCCCAGCAGCTAGTTGAAATGATTCTTTTCCTTAGATTTATTCTACCTAAGTCCTGAGAAACTCCAGTATGAGGAAGGTTGATACTATGCAACTCCACGTTCAGTGTCTGGTAGAGTGGTGAACCGATTTTTTCCAAAAAGTTTGTCTGAGCTAAGCCTATGAAAAAGCAGAAGATAAATAGAAAAATATAAAAGTGAAAGATTCGTTCATTCATAAACCATTTGCTGAGTGTCTGAAACATTAAAAGAGTAGTAATAGGTAAAACAAATCAGAGTAGACTGAAAAGTTAGTTTAGCAGAAAAAAAAAAATAGTGACAAGTAAGAGAGAGGCAGCTGTGGTTAGGTGTGCCAGCGTGTTCAAGCCGAGCTGCAGTATTATAGAACATGTACCAAGATGAAGCACCGTGTGGTGACCTCACTGAGCTGCTGTAGGATTCGCCAGAGGACCAGGACTTGTGTTAAGTGGTTTTGGGGAGTGAATAAGGAAATGGGGCTTTTCTTCGGATTAGATGCTGCCAGAAAGTAGTGATACTTTACAATTGGAGATTGCAACTTTATCTAGGAGGAAAGCCAGAGTGAGGTTTAAAGTGTAACTGGTTAAAAAAAAAAAATCAACAACCAATCAATGGGCCAGGATGGGGCAGGCTGATCATGTTTTAGTTTTTACCATGTTTTGTTATCTATTTCAGATATCATGACAGAGTAACCTTATTTTTGTCTAGATCCATTGGGAACAATATCAGACTTTGTCTGATATTGATGTTCTATGAAATTGTTTATGTTCATGGAAAATTACTAAGACCTATCAGTGAGGGCCAGGCCAGTTGGTATCAGGATGAATGATAGAAGCAAGTTAGCTCCTGAAGAGTAGGTGTTGCTTTTCTATTTCTTAGAAGGAGGCATGTAGAGATCAGCATGAGAAAAGCACAAAGATAAATAATAGTATGCATGTCACCAGTGAGGAAAATAGGGCTTAGACAATTAAAGTTATTCTTTAAGTACCATAACCTATCAAAGTAGAGTAGGGATTAGAATCCTAGACCTATCTTCAGAGCACGTGTATATAATCATTGCTTATAGAAGAAGGGAAGTGTGAACGCAACAGTTGTGCTTTAAGAGATGAACTTTTCCATTAAATTATAAGGACAGAGATTAAAGAGAGAAACAACATTGTTCATTCCTGAGTCGTGCAGAGCAATGAGATTAGTAATTTTCTTATAGCAGTGCTTAATGAATGTTTGGTAAGTGATTAAATAGGTAATGCAAGAATTGATGGATGGAGTAAGAAATTCACACTTGACTAGGGTCAAAAATATTTGATATAATTTCACTTTGTCCAGGAAGTAAGAAGAAACTTTAATATTGGTGATGACGGGCATGGAATGTAGCTCAGTGGTAGAGTGCTTGCCTAGCATGTGAGAAAGCCTAGGTTCAATTCCTAGTGAAATAATAGACAGACAGATTTGAGATTGTGATCAAATAGGGTGAATGCTGTTGCTGGGTGCCATCCAATGGAAAGGCACACTCATAAAAGTATTATGGTGTGTCTTCATCTTCTTCATTCACAAATTTGGCATGGTGTTAATTTCTGGCTGTTTGACAAAGTCAAAATGACCATGAAAGGTAACAATTGTAAATCAACTCAGGAGGACATCAGGCAATGACAACAGTGCAACTAGGGACACTTAGGCAAAAGGACATTCAGAACTGTTTCAGAAAGTGGCAAGAATGATGGGAGATGTGTGTTTGAAGTAAGGGGGAGTATTTTGAAGGAGATTAATGTGTCCTAGTGGACTTATTATTGTAGTCAACTTGAGCAGGAACGCCCGGCCGGACTGAGCTGGTGTGGTTCTGGGTGTAGAAGATCCACCTGAAGATTGTTGTTGACACACTATAAAGGAGAATGGGAGCAGAAGATAGCAGCAGGCTGTTTCCCAGGAGAAGCTCTGTTGCAGTTAGTTCCCCTGAAGGAGACTCTGCTGTGCTCATTACTGAAGGAGCTCAGGGCCTTGCTGTCGTTGTCGATGGCTGCGGTTTGCTTTGGGGGAGCTCTGGTCTTCATCTCCACTGTGAGTGTCATACTCTGGCTCCAGTACAAATTTCTTCAGCCTTTTAGGACAGGCACAGACTTATATGAGACAGTGTCATGGGCTCCCAGCCCTTGACTGGATCTTTCGGGTCTCCAGGGCATAGACAGACATTCTGCATTCTCCCTGCGTTTGGCTTGTGTATGTGTGTTAATGTTGTAATATGTAAATGACCCGTATTAAATCTGCTCTCTTGCAAACCACTGACTCTAGAAAAGTAACTAATACATGTGTCTTATACTGTAATAATTATTTTTAATTTAAACACACCATACCTTTTTATCACACTGTGTGTGTATAATAGCAGTTATTCATCTTTTGAATCATGTGATTTTTACAACTAACTTTTTTTTTTAATTTTTTTATTATTTTTTACCAAGAACATGTATTGGTACATTGCATACATAATGATCATAATCAACATGGTTATTTTGTACCTGTACATGATACATCTTGGTTTTCCCCCCTCTTCCCCCCTTCCCCTCCCCTCCCTTCCATTCACCCACCCCTCCCTATTTGCAATAAGTGTAACTACACTTTAC